>JAULAV010006944.1:0-154778 GCA_030789695.1 Scilla litardierei | reverse complement strand
TGGAGGACCACGATGAAGGAATACGTCGAGCCCGCCGAAGAAGACTTTGAGAAATGGACAACCGCGGAGGTCGCCGCAGAGGTAAGCAATGCCAAGGCAATGAACGCCTTGCAATGCGCATTGGAGCCCGAGGACTTCAATAAGATATGCACATGTAAGAGTGCATATCAAATTTGGAACTCCCTCTTCATACTACATGAAGGGACGAGTAGGGTAAGAGACTCTAAACTCGTTGTTGTTAACAAAGATTACGAAATGTTTCATATGCAACAGGGTGAGAAGATGAAGGAGTATTATGCTCGCTTCGTCGACATCATAAACGAGTTGGAGGCTCTTGGCAAAACCTAGACCCAAAAGGAGAAGTGTTCGAAGCTTATCGAAGGACTTCCTTCTTCTTGGGAAAAGCGTACCTTCGCCATCGAGGAAGGTAATGACATGAATAAGTACACCGTAGTTCAACTAATGGGTACTTTAATGTCATACGAGGTACGCAAGGATAGTGAGTTAAAATTGCAGGAAAAGATGAAGTCCTACCTAAAGCAAGACGAGCCAAAGAAGAAGGCTATTGCTTTCAAGGCCGCTCCATCCACATCCACATCAACCGATGATGAAGACTCGGAAAACGAGTTGGACTTGGAGTCCATGGCACTCATGGCCAAGAAGTTCAACCGTTTCTTCCGAAAAGGTAACTATAAGAACAAAGCTAAATTTGGTTCTTCTAACGCCTCCTCCTCTCCTTTGTGTTTCAAGTGCAATAAGCCAGGACACATGAAAGCGGAGTATCCTCTAAATAAGCAAAAGGAGAAGTGGAAGGCGCCAAAATTCGATAAGTCCAAGAAGTACAAAAAGGGGTACAAAAAGGGACTTGTCGGAGCAACATTCATCGACTCCGAGGATTCCTCAAGCGGAGATTCGGATGATGAGAAAGTGGAGCAAGCGCACATGTGCTTCATGGCAAGAGACGAGCATGATCAAGGATCCTCCTCTTCCGATGATAGTGACGACGAAGGCGATGAGGTAACTATGGATGACCTTAGGAATGCTAATTCTAAATTATGGTCTAAATACACTAAATCAGTAAATAGATATACTAAGGTAAAAGATGACCTAGCTAGCATTCAAACCTCGCCTAAGACTATCATCACCAACAACGACACCGTTGTTGAAGAGTTAAGAAATGAGATTGTTAATCTCAAATCTAAACTTGAACATGTTAGTGTTGAGGATTCGGAAGAACATAGGATAGCGGATTTGACTTCTCAAAACTCAACTTTGAGTATTGAGAATGAAAATCTCAAGTATCGTGTTTATGTGCTCACATCGCAAATATCCACTTTGGGTGCTTCGATGCATTCTCTCACCGAGAAATATGAGTGCACGATAGGCCGAATTAATAAATTCAATAAGGGTAAAGACCATTTGGATAACATCCTAAATGATTTACTTCCGGGCAATCACCACATTGGCTTGGGATATAAGATAGGGAGTTCATCCAAATCGGCCACTACTTTTGTTAGGCCTACTTCCGATGCCTCACCGAGTGGGAGCAAACACTCTATTGGTAGTTCATCTACCAATGGTGCTTCCACTTCGCACACACCCTCTTTTGGAAAGAAACCCACTTTGGGTGGACCTCCAAAGAAGGGTCATGCCTACATGTACACAAATACCATGCCACGTAGGAACACACGTCCTACTCCACCGGCTCACACATATGATGATTTTTATGCAACGCATTCACGGGCACGTGCACACCATGTGAGACACCCTCACGCACGTGTTCTCTCACATGCATATGTTCACCCACAACATCATATGAATAATTATCCGCATGCACCATTCCATCATGTTCCTTATGCCTATCCACGACATGCATCACGTAGAAACCAACAACGCATGCATGCACCCAATAGGATAAGGGCTCCCAAGATTTTCACTATTTGGAGCCCAAAGGACACAAGCATGGATGAAAAACAAGTTTATATGAATGCTTATTTTTCGAATGTTGTGCATAGTAGTGATTATGTGGGGAAGTCTAAGTCCAATTGGACTTGGCTTCCAAAGGTCTAATCTTTTGGACCCAATGACCTTGGGTACCATGATACGACATTCCATATCTATAGGTACTCAAGAAAAAGGAACGGAGCAACAAATTTAAATTTAGCTCCAAGAGAAATTGGATATTCGATAGCGGGTGTTCAAAACACATGACGGATGACGCTCAATTGCTCTCCGGAGTGGTTCCCATTGCAAATGGAAACCGCGTCGTATTTGGAGGCAACGAGAGCGGAACCATCATAGGTGTTGGTAAAGTGGGTAATCCTTCTAAACCCATTATATGTGATGTTTACCTTGTTAAAGGATTAAACCACAATCTCATTTCAATAAGTCAACTGTGTGACAAAGGTTACAAAGTTAACTTTGCGAAAGGAATGTGCCATATTTTAAGAAAAGATAATAATGAATTATTATTTTCCGGCACACGTCATAAGGATATATATATCCTAGATCTTCCAAGATCACATGAACAATGTCTTATTGCCAACACAAGTGAACAACACTTATGGCATCGACGTTTTGGTCATGTGAACTTTGGAACACTTTTTAAGCTTTCCAAGTTAAATTCTATTAGAGGCTTCCCTAAGCTTGTCTTTCAAAAGAAAAGCTTTTGTGACTCGTGTCAACGAGGCAAGCTTCCAAAATCTTCATTTAAACCTAAGAAAAGCATTTCTTCTAAGCGGCCTCTAGAGCTATTACATCTAGATTTATTTGGGCCAACTAGAGTTGCTTCATTAGGTAATGCTAGATATGGACTTGTCATCGTTGATGATTTTTCTAGGTTTACTTGGGTATTTTCATTGTGTAATAAAAATGAAGCTTTTGAAAACTTCACAATTTTTGTTAAGAAAGTACAAAATCTCTTAGGAACCACCATTGTCACTATTCGTAGTGATCATGGAGGTGAATTTGAGAATGAGTCTTTTGAGACATTTTGTGATGAAGTTGGTATTACACATACCTTTTCATTCCCTCGTGCACCTCCCCAAAATGGTGTTGTTGAGAGAAAGAATAGGACGCTAGTGGAATGTGCTCGCACTAAGCTTGATGATAGCCAACTTGGCCATCAATTTTGGGCGGAAGCGGTACACACCGCTTGCTATGTGTTTAATAGAATACTTTTGAGGCCCGGCACTAAACAAACTTGTTATGAATTGTTGTTTGGTAGGTTGCCTCAAGTTAAACATTTTCGTATTTTTGGTTCAAAATGTTTTATTAAGAACACGTATGGTAGTTTAGACAAATTCGATCCAAGATCCGATGAGGGGATTTTTGTTGGATATTCTTCGCGTAGCAAAGCCTACCGGATATTCAACAAACGAACCTCAACGATCGAGGAATCGCTTCATGTGTCATTTAATGAAGGATTTGTTCCAACTAGAATTACTAATGATGATGACTCTATGGATGTCTTATGTGATTCAATTGGTAATTCTAACTCTAATGATTCTATTGATTCTATTGAGACTAACCCGTCTAATGAAGTTGTTGAGAATGTTCCTAGTGATCAAGGTATTCCCAAACGGCTTCATACCGTTCGTGACCATCCTCATGAGCAAGTCATTGGCAATATCCATGATAGTGTCAAGACGAGATCGCAAGTGAACTACTTCGCTCATTGTGCCTTTGCCTCCTCGATAGAGCCAAAGAATGTTAATGAAGCATGCGAAGATAGCGATTGGATCTTAGCCATGGAGGAGGAACTAATTCAATTCGAGAGGAATGAAGTTTGGGAGCTTGTTCCATTGCCATCGAAGAACCACACAGTCATAGGGACAAAGTGGATCTTCAAGAACAAAACCGACGAAAACCAAGTCGTCGTCCGGAACAAAGCTCGGTTAGTTGCTCAAGGCTACCGTCAAGAGGAAGGTATTGATTTCGAAGAATCCTTCGCTCCGGTAGCTAGATTAGAATCAATTAGATTATTATTGTCTTTTGCATGCCATAAGGATTTTAAATTATTTCAAATGGATGTTAAAAGTGCCTTTTTAAATGGAGATGTTGTTGAGGAAGTTTACGTTTCTCAACCTCCGGGTTTTATTAATGAAAAATTTCCAAATCACGTTTTTAAACTAAAGAAAGCGCTTTACGGTTTGAGACAAGCTCCTCGAGCTTGGTATGATCGCCTAAAGAATTTTCTTTTGGATTTGAATTTTAAAATGGGAGAAGCCGATTCTACACTTTTTGTTAAGCATTCGAATAATGATATAATTTTAGTTCAAATATATGTTGATGATATCATTTTCGGTGCTACTAACTTTGCTCTTTGCAAAGAGTTTTCTAATGTGATGAAGGACCAATTTGAGATGAGCCACATGGGTGAGCTCAAATATTTCTTAGGTCTCCAAATTCGCCAAATGTACGATGCAATCTTCATCCACCAAACGAAGTACACGGTGGAGTTGCTAAAGCGATTTGGAATTGAGAATGCTTCCGGAAAGAAGACTCCAATGAGCACGACTACGCATCTTGATAAGGATACGGGCGGTAAGGATGTAGACATTCGTCTATATCGAGGTATGATAGGTAGTTTACTTTATCTTACCGCAAGTAGGCCCGATATTATGTTTGCCGTATGCGTATGTGCTCGTTATCAGTCTCAACCTAAGGAGTCTCACTTAGTAGCGGTAAAAAGTATTTTCCGTTATCTAAGTTATACACTTGATTTTGGATTACTTTATCCAAAATCTAGCACATATGAGTTAATCTCATATAGTGATGCCGATTATGTGGGATGCAAATCCGACAGGAAAAGTACTAGTGGCACTTGCCATTTTATAGGAAATTCCATTGTCTCTTGGTTTTCCAAGAAGCAAAATTCCGTATCACTTTCAACCACCGAGGCGGAATACATTGCCGCCGGTGCCGCATGTGCTCAAGTTCTTTGGATGAGACACACACTTAAAGACTTTGGTATAAACTGTGATACTTGCCCTATCATGGTTGACAACCAAAGTGCAATATGTCTTTCCAAGAACCCAGTACACCATTCCCGTTCGAAACACATAGATGTCCGACACCATTTCTTAGATGATTATGTTGCTAAAAAGGACATCATATTAGTGTACGTTGAAACCCAGAAGCAAATCGCCGATATTTTCACGAAACCCCTAAAGGAGGACTCCTTTGTGCGGTTGCGTCGAGAATTTGGGATTATGGGCGAATCCGAGATATAGGATTCATTTTTATTCAATATTCTTGCATGCTATTCTATTCGTTATATTTGCTCATGCTTGAAGTATTGAAATTTTCTGGATTTTTGTTGAATTTTCGGAATTTTCGCTCGATTTGTGCGTAATCGTCAAATTTCAAATTTTCGATGTTTAATGGGGTAGTATAATGATTAATGAGAGTATTTTGATGTTTCATCCAAGAGTGATTAGGAGCGAAATCAAAGTTCATAGATTTTCAATTTTTGGACCTCTTTAGTCGGTTCATGTTCAGTGACCGACCGACTAGATTGAGATCTAGTCGGTCAGTAAATGAACACAGACCGAGTAATTCTTGTCAGTTAACTTGGGTTCAGTCACTGTTTACAACTAGTCGGTTCAAGCTCATTGACCGACCGACTAGATCGTGATCTAGTCGGTCAGTGCTTGAACTGAGACCGACTAGTTGTGACGGGGGCAATTGCGTCTTTTGGCTTCTAATCGACTTATTAAGTCATCTCGATCGACTATTATCTCTTTTAGTCGATCGAAAACCCCTTCTCAGCTCAAAACCCCCCCGACCCTTCGTCGTCCTCCCTCTCCCGTCGCCGTTTTTCGACCACATCTCCGGCCGTTTTCCGTCGACCTCCTCCTAGGGCAAACCCCCCATTTCTCCCATCTCCTGTCTAGGGTTAGTTTCCTGTTCCTAGGGTTAGGGTTAGATCATTTCAGTTAGGATTTCTATTGATTTCGATTCCTAGGGTTTGCTAGGGTTCCGGCTATCTAGGGTTTTTCCGATCTCTTGCGTCGTGTCGTGCCGCGAATATGGCTCGTACACGTATCCCGATCACTCCCTCTGGCCCTTCGCCCATGACCGTCGATTCGCCACCCTCGGACCCTCCTCCTCCGAAACGCCGTTCGAAGCCTACCGAAGCCTCTTCGTCTTCGCCTCCTCTTAAGCGTAAGAGGACAACAAAAGCGAAGCCCCGTGCTCATCCTAGAGACCAACCCAAGCCTAAGCCCAAGCCCAAGCAACTTGCAACTCCCTCCTCTTTCCATACTCCTACCGATTCCGATTCCGAGTATAGACCCGAGCCTGAGACTCATAAGGAACACACTTCTCCTGCAGAGCCTGCTGCTGCTGCAGATCCTGCCGCTTCCTCTTGAGCTTCCTTGAGGACTCTCTGATGCTCCTTGGATGATACATCTAGTGTGAGAGAGTTTGGTTAGGATAGAGTGGGGTTCTGGATCATTTTGATGTATTTTGATACTTTTGATGATGTATCTTTATGTATTTTGATGATGTTGTATGTTTTGTATCACTCCGATATCTGTGTGATATGCTGCTGTATTTTGTGCCCCGATCGTTGGATCGATGTCTTGTTTGTCAGTGATGTATACTTTTGATGTACTCTGGTTCCTATTATATATATATACATCGCAGTTGACATTTCATTCTATTGTGCACAATTTATAATTTCCTTTTTGTCTCTAATGTTGGATTTCATCGCTCGACGAAATTAACTTGGTTTAATAGAAATTTCTTCTATGGAAACATAAAATTGTTTTCCATGCACTAAATTAACCAATAATGTTGATATTGGAGAGTATTTTCTATAACTCAATCCGTAAAAATGATTTGAGTTTTGATGAGTTCGTTTTACGATTTTCGACTATGGTTTCATTGACACGCCTTGATTTTAATCGTATTTTTTCTTTGGTGTCACTTGAACCGTCGTCGTATTCTACGACTCCCGTGCTTTTTATTTCAAGCCATTGTTGTTATCGTTGTTCTCCTCCCGCTCTTTTTGCTTATGCCAAAGGGGAGAGATATAATAATAACGATGTGCTAAATGATAATTTAAAGCATTATTCCAAGAATCTAACTTGATATGTTAGATTCAGGGGGAGTTAAGATATATAAATGGATTTTCAAATCCGATATTTCAATAACCTACTTTTGGTATTCGATATTTCAATAATCGATTCTCATTTTATATACTTCACTCGTCTGCTTGATGCGTATTATTATTGTTTAAATTGGAATTAACGTGTCATCAATGCAGGGGGAGTAAGTAAATTTCATTTGAATTATTATTTTTGATTATTATTTATGTTGGTTTGTCATCACCAAAAAGGGGGAGAATGTTGGATATTGGACTCCCCGGATTTGGTTTTGGATGATGAACAAACATAAATATATCGTGAACTAACACTTTGTGAGCGCAGTTATGGAGATCGTCGCCAAATTCATATGAATATCAATTACGACGTCTCAAGACTTCTCAAAGCGCGTGATCGTATGCCTAAAGCTTCGTTGAAGCTTATGGACCAATTTAGAAGTCATGAAGATTCGATTGAAGCTATTGAAGACGGTATCGTCAAGTTTTATTTATAGTCTTTAAGCTTCTTTCGTAGAATGTTAAGCCTTGAGTAGGTCCTACGGTTTAAATCTTCATGACGCTCTTATCTTAGCTCTAGGATCTTAGTAGAAGTCCATACAATCTTTTCCGAAGCTTCGCGCTTCGATTCGCGACTTCTTGTGCATGTTAGTTGGTTCAAGAAGAAGAACTGACCGACTAGATGGTGATCTAGTCGGTCGGCAAAGCTTCTTGGGCCGACTAGTTTTTGTCAGTCATTTCCAAGCTCTTTACTGTTTACAGTTAGTCGGTCTAAGTTGACTCACCGACCGACTAGTTTGTGAACTAGTCGGTCAGTGATGCTTCTGTGACCGACTAGTTGAGCTTTCCCTGTACATGCACATTTGAGCTTGAGCTACTGTTTATCATTAGTTGGTCTATGCTCATTTGGCGACCGACTAGTTGATGAACTAGTCGGTCAACTTTCCTTCTTGGACAGACTAGTTTAGCTTTACTGTACATGCCATTTTTCACCTAACTTACTGTTTATCGTTAGTCGGTCTATGCTCATTTGGCGATCGACTAGTTGGTGAATTAGTCGGTCAACATTTGTTCTTGGACCGACTAAGTCAATTTGTGCTCAGACTTCTGTTTTATCTGTTAGTCGGTCTCAGTTGAGTAACCGACCGACTAGTTGTGAAACTAGTCGGTCAGCTACTCTTCTTGGACCGACTAGTTCCTTTTGTCTGTGCTTCAACCTTTTGGTTGTTCCTCCTTTAGTCGGTATACGTTAATTGACCGACCGACTAGTTGATGAACTAGTCGGTCGGTGGTTGTTCTTTGACCGACTAGTTGGGTTCAGAAAAGAGCCGTTGGAGCATTAATTGAAACGTTTTTCCTTCTCTCTCTCCTCTATCCTATAAATACTTGTTGGGCTGCATTCATTGCAGTCAAGGCTGATATTATTGCAAGTTTAGAGATCAAGAGAAATCATTCCAAGCTCATTCAAAGCTCTTTCATTCCATTCAATAATCTCTCCTCACTCTTACTTCCAAAGAGAGATTCATTGAGTGTGAAGCCTTCCAAGCCAAGTGCTTGATTCTAGGTCACCAACATCCCCATATCTCTCCATCGCTGATCTACATCTTTGAGTTAGGGTTTGGTGCCACCTCTTCTTCCTCAAAATCATCTTTGCCCTAATTCGTAAGCATTACTCAAGGCATAGGTATTTTGTCGGTAAGAAGTTTCTTATTTCATTTACTTTCATATTGTAAGTTTCACTCTCGGTTGTGAGAGTGTGGTTGTGATCCCGGGTTGTGGGAGTCACAAATTACTTTGTGTATGATTTGACTTGTGAAGGTTTTTCACAAGTACTTCATAGTGGAAATCTTGAGTTAGGGTTTCTACCTCAAGTATCCGGAGGGGATCTGGGTGGTTGGGACGCAGGATCACCGGGAACAAGTCGGGGAGACTTGGGTGGATCCGAACCCAGTAGTATCGTTGTTTGCGATTGTTTCTTTGTTGTCTAACATTTACGTTTCCGCATTTTCCGCATTGTTTAGTAGAGTTTGCAAGTAATTAGGAATTAGCCTCTTAATTATTTTAAAGTACTATTCACCCCCCTCTAGTACTTGTGCAGTAGCTTAGCAGTGTATTACACTTTTTGGACGACGTGTCTTTCCTTTATTGGACATAGCCCCTTAATTATCTCATCGTTCCAATTTTGATTGCAGTTGTTAATGTCCAAACAGCTATTTAATTTTGATTGATTGTAGCTGTTACAACATTCATACTCTATATTTATTTTTTGCACGTTTGAAATTCTGTACCAACTTTTTATTGATTCTTATTAATAGTCTTGCCACATTTCTTCTGTGATATACGAAAAATTTGCTTCCTCCAAAATTCCTATCTTCTGCTCATTCTCCTCGGTAGCTATATTGTGCAAACTACAAAGTTTCTGGCCGCGAGTGAACGCGTCCAGTTGCTGCTGTGTTAACCTTGGGGAGCAACCGACGATATCGATTACCACCGAGGTCGCGTCGTAATTGCTTTCAAGTCAGTGGTCGTCCCACGACACAGCCTTCGTTCTTCTGATAAGTATTCTGTTCATCTGTCTCTATTTCTTCGCTTACCTTTACAGTCATCCTATGCCTCTATACATTCTGTTGCTCTGTTCCTTCTCCATACAGCCATAGTCTATACCTCTTTTACCCAACATGATTCGGGTCAATCCGAGGTAGCAGGTCAAACCTGCACCTGACTCGGATTTTATCCGGGTCGGTTGGGTTGACCCAGATGTGAGTCGACCCGGTCAGCCATCTACACATACCTGGTTAAGGAGGACGGGTTTGAGTCGGGTCGGATTGGGCTCTTTTTGTCACACGTAGATAAGACATCATCAGCCCTAGGATTAATGCAACATGTCGTAATCGTGTGGGGTTGACCGGTCAAATCTTGCCCACATCCTCCAGGCCAAATGGTTGTAACAGTGTGGCTCAGATGATGATGGGCCAATGTTATGCTTGGAATTGGCCCAAGCCCATCCAAAATTGAGATAGGTTGCCAAGCGCAAACCTATCGCTACCTTAGCAGGCATTCTTCTTCATCAAGATATCAACTCAAAGTTTTATGATGAAAAAAAACACTTGGAAACAATTTCTTTTCCTCCTTAAAAAAAAAACGGTTCGAGGATGATATATATGTTGCTCCGTTAGTCCACAAGGTCATTGTTTCAGTAAAAATTTGAATTGAGCATTAACGTTTATAGGAAAATGCATAAATGGCTATAAGATATCCAATCTATTTCGAACTTCAAAAAGCATAACCATGTTTGATTAGCCGAGCCGAGCGTTGGAAATCAACACAGGTTTTCATCGTTGTTCACTACTCTATGTCAGCTAAATTTTTACAGTCTTGATTATCTTTAAATTATTTTGAACCTTGAAAATTACTCAAAACCTATTAAACCTTTCGTTCGCTCTCTAAACTCCCGAACGGTATGCCTGCATCTTTAAGGAATTTTTAAAGTACAATATGGTTTAGCGATAATCAAGGAATGTTTTGGGTAGTTTAGGAAAATTTGTCCACAATAGTTTTCTGGCAAGAACCATAGTTTTAAGGAACAATATAGAGATAGTCATGGAAAATTTTGAGTAAATTAGTGAAATTTAGCCATAACAAATTTACAGGGGTTTAGAGAGAGAAACAAAGTTTTTGATAGTTTAAGGAATTCGTCCCTCTTTATCCCTTTCTACAGGCTTTCAATGCTATTTTAACATTTTCTTCAACTTTCTAGTTGGTCTACATATTGTTCGCACCACAATAGAGCACGTTTGTTAGGGAAGAATTTGCTCATCGCTTTTTTTTAATGAATGCTGCCCATAAGCTGTGAATTTTTTTTTTTGATACATCGTAAAATAGGAATCAAACTATCGACCTTTCACAAAAGAGGGATGTCAAATACCACTAAACCAATTGGCTCAAGTAAACTGTGATACTTTGACCATGCGAGATGTTTACCTTTTAAGTGAACAGGTGAGCAGATTAAAATTAAGGGGGTAAAATAAACTTATTCGTCTGTACATATGCACATTAATTTCTTGTAAGAATATAGAGGCTGAACTAGGAGGGGAATGACCCTCTGATCAGACTCTGATGCTTAAGTTACCGTTAAGTGGAGGACGATGGGGGGTCCCGGCAAGAGCTACCCGCCGCTAGGGTTTGTTGGAGATGAAGATGATAGGGTTTCTATTAAAAGGAATTCAGGTAGAGTGACGTTTCCCCTCCATTTATAGGGTTGGATGGGATGCTATACCGCAATGTCAGGTGATCTCCTGCTCTCTTTTGTAAACGATTTGCCAAGGATTTCGGTGGGGCATAGGTGCAAACACCCCTAACAAATCTGACGGCACGCCGCCTGAGAAAGCTGTTGTGTGCTATATCTGACAGGGCTGGTAGCGCACCGTCTGACGGGACAGAGTGCGTGTCTCTTCTGAGAATGCCAACGTCACCCACATGGGGCGGGCCTATGGATAGCAGCTCGGAGGGAGTCGAGCGGGATGTCCTAAGAGGGTCAGGCCGCATTGAGCCAACGTTTAGGGGGGCGATCTTCAGAAGATTATCCCATGGAGGATTATCGTCGATGGATGGACCTGCAGGAGGTCGTCCCCATGGAGCTAAGACACATTGCCATGGGAACACACCAACTTCCGCAGGTGTCCGGTCACACAACCAGTGGGGTCGCAAGTGATTCACTGACGGGCCTCTTCGGGCTCGGCCCGATCGGCTATTACCATGAGTGGGCCCCAACCGATTTATCATCTATAATGGCCACTCGTCTTCTGGCTCGGCACGTCTTGGTCTGAGCTATGCCTGTGAGGTCGGGAGGGGAGGGGCATGAAGACGAAATCAGAAGGAGGCAAGGTGCACCTTTTCAGATGGACACACAAGGTCTCTTAACTTCCTGGGGGAGCTACTCATGCATACTGACGTCGATGTGTGCTCCTTGAATTGCCAAGAGACAGATTTGCAAAGAACCACATTTCATGAAAGATGCGAAGAGACGTGTCCACTCTCCAAGGAGAGGTTGATGTGGCGAGTGCCAATTTGTTGGAGAGTCTTCACACAGAAGCCGACGAGTCACGCCTAACGAACAGCTGGGATTGCTTCGCATAGTGTGAAAGAATCAGACGGCTGTGCTCTCACCTCGCATCTTCATGCCTATTGTAGGAACCCTGGCTATGAGGAAAACACTATTAGGGGGTTGAATAGTGTTCATAAAATTTAAACGGTAGTTACACTAATTTAAATTCCTAACCAATAATAAATGCATAAGTATAAATAAACCCAAAATGAAACAATGCTAACACAAAGAATGTTTCAAAGGCTCAGATTACCCAAGTCAATTCCCGACTTGTTCTCGGTAATCCTACGTCCCTTCCACCCGGATACCTCCGGATACTCAAGTTAGAACCCTAACTTGAGGTTTCCTTTAAACTCACTTGTAGCAACCCTACAAGTGAAATCGAAACACAATTGATGTCCTTGACTTCCACAACTTGGGATCAAACTAACCACTCTCATAAACCGAGAGTAAACCTAATATCGAAAGATATGAAATAATGAAATAGCAACACTTACAATCACCTATGCCTTGAAGTAGAACTTGAAGGAGCAAGTGTGTTTTGTGTTAAAGTCTCTTCCAAGAAGAGAGAAAGCCATTTCTCTTATCACCACCAATTGCCTAGAGGATATCACTTTGATTCTAGGTTAGAGAGCAAGAGAGAATGAGATTGGAATTTTAGGGCTTTTTGGATTTGAGAGCTTTGAATACTTGAAGATGAAATCTTAGGGGTTTTAAGAGATGATCAAGAAGATGAGTCAACCCCTCAACGGAATAGTAGAAGCCTCTTTATAGGTTCTCTAAAACCCTCAAACAGAATCCCCAAAAACCCCTTTGAAATCCGTGGAGAAAGAGCCAACGGATAGAATTTATGCACGCGACAGTCGACTGATGAAGAACCGACAGTCGACTGCTGCACTGTGTCAGAGGGTAGGTGAGAATTCAAACGGTAACTTACCACGTAGGACAGTCGACTGATGAAGGTCTTACAGGAGCCTGTAAATCTAACAGACGCCTGTAAATCTAACAGGCGACTGATAAACCTTCTACAGACGACTGAACGAAACATGAGTAAGTTGAGAAAATTCTGCAAATGTTGGGAAGAAGGGACATGCGACTGATGTGGTATACACAGGCGCCTGTACCAAGGGTAGGCGACTGAAAACCAACATCAGTCGTATGGCCACAAATTGCAGAGCAATTCAAACACCAAGTGTTTAAGACAAGGATCGATAGGCGACTGTTGAAGCATTAACAGGCGAGCGATTGTGCAACCAACAGTAGTCGACTGGTCGAAACTTGCATAACTTGTCAAGCACAAATTGTCAAGACAATAATAGACAGGCAACTGAAAGAGCATTCACAGGCGCATGTGCCATTAGCAGGCGACTATGAAAGCAACATCAGTCGTTTGGTCGAAAGATGACAAGATAGAGTTCTTTGGGCTAGAGAGAGACATGCGACTGACTAACAAGTCACATGCGCCTGTAACTTGGACAGGTGCATGTACTTTGTACAACAGTCGCCTGATGAAAGTTGTAGCTGAAAGCCCAAAAACAAATAGTAAAGTATGTGCAAAACAGACGGCTGTAGAACAAATCACATGCGACTGTTTGGAGACATGTGCCTGTAAAACGTTCAGCAGTCGCCTGTTGGAATCTACACTGCACATGCTTGAGAAATATGAATTGGAGGCCAAGGAAACGTGATTTAATAATTTCCTAGGTCACAAATAAAGATGTGTGAGCGCTGCAATATAGTTCTACTTTTAAGCTACATACTAGAAGAGAATAAAAAGATTACATCTTGAATTAACCTCTATTCTTTCCAAAGAATGAGCTTGAAGTCTTCTAGGAGCTTCATTCATCATCTTTGATCATCCAATCCACTTTTCACAATTTGATTGATCCTTGAGTGACATCCATTACAAATTGATCTTCATGATATGCTTATGCAATGGATTAACTGCAAATAGGGGATTAGTCACAAGTATTTATGTTTGCTCATCAGCAACACCAAGTAGGGAGAAGTCCAATACTCAACATTCTCCCCCTTTTTGACGATGACAAACAATCATAAACAAAAAGATAAATAATTGTGCTAAATGGATATTTACTCCCCCTACATAGATGCCAATCAAGTTAGTCAATATTCATTATGGCATCCATAGATCAATTGAAGCAAATATGTAAGATATGCATGAATAGAATGATTTCAATACTAGAAATTTAGGATTTTGGAATCCAAGTTCATTATATCTTACTCCCCCTGAATATAAGGCCACTTCAATCTTAGATCAAGTTTAGAATTTACTTAGCACAAAATTATGATTTGTTTATTTCTCTCCCCCTATGGCATTATCCAAAAAAGTGGGAGTAGAAAAACAACAATATTAGTGCTAAATAAGTACTAAAAACAATCATGAGAGTCTAAAGATGGGATATATATTCAGTGTGATACCAAAATAAAATCCAAAAACCACGAATGTGCATCACAATGATATATACCAAAAACTCATCAACAAAAGAAATTTTAGTTGACTAAAGAACGAAAATCCAATATTAACATTTCAGAGGCAATAAAATGTCTCACATCACATCATGTATTAAATAGTGCACATAGAGAGACACAATTGCACAATGTATACACAACGGATCACAATATATAATATGGAGACACAAAGAGAAATAGCATATGATAAAGTAAAACATCATCGTATATATATAATCCACAGATACATGTGGTACAAAATACATCAACAACTCCATGTACATACAAAATATGATCATAATACGTACATGGTCCAATATAGACACTCAAACCCTAACAAAAAAAACTAGGACCTAGGGTGAGTAATATCCACGACATGTCAATCCAGGTCAGCATCAGAGGAGTCTGCGGGAGTAGCCAACTCAACATGAAAGTCCTGGGCCTCTGGATCAACAGAAATATCCTCGGGATGAGGAGCAGCAGCAACAGCATGGAAGACATCCCGAGGAGCCTGAGAGGCCACTGGCTCAGAGGCAGAAAGCTCTGTGATGATCACAGGAGGAGGCTGAGCAGGCTGAGCAGATGGAACAAAAGGCTGAAGGTGGGCAGGGAAGGGCATGCCCAGACGCTGGAATAGCAGGGAGAACAACTCATACACACCAGAAAGTTTCTCATCCAAATGGACAAGAGAGGGAGCATCCGATGATGAGGGCTGATCAACAGGTGGAGCAGTGGATGAAGACGGAGCTAAAGAAGATTGCCGCTTCTTAGATGCCGTCTACAGAGCCGAAGAAGACTTCGACTTTGCAGCTGCATCAAGAAGAGGGCCAAGAGGCATGGGCTCATAAGGAGATAGGTCAATGCCAAAATGGCAAAAGACAAGGGTAAGAATTCCTCCATATGGAATATGAGAGGAAGAAGAGGTGAACTCCACCATGTCAATCCTATCAAGGAGGACTCCGGCCTAGTTCAGGGACATGCAAGAAAAGAAAGCATACATGCAACGGATGATATCCTGGGTTGGCTGATCCGAGGAGCCACATTTTGGCAGGATGTTGGACTTCACCACCATGTGAACAGTCCAACCTCGAGCCGAAAATATGGATGCCCTGACGCTAGAGGATAGAAACTCCGGGACCACAGAGAACATATCCTGGAGGACAGTCTGATTAAGATCATGAACATCAGAGAGAAAAATGTCAGCGAGCAGAGAGCTAGAGGAAGGAATCCTAAGAATGGATCCTAAGAGAGTGGGATCAAGCCTGATAGGAGTCCCCTGAACAACGATGTCAATGACACCAGTGTCAGCATATTCATCGCGAATGCGGTCAGCGTAGAATAGCTTGACAAGAAAGGGATAGGCATGGGGGAAATCCACATGAGAGAATCAGAACAAATCGACCAAATGGGTCGATGTGATGATCTCAGAGAGTCTCTCTCTGGTGAAGGCCTGATTAACAATGAATCACTCACGAAGGAGCTTGATTCCAATCATAGCATGAAACTTGGCTAAACAAGAATCATCCCGGCAAATTGGGACAATGGGAGCAGCTGGAGGAGGCCTGGGAGGATTTTGGCCTTGGGGTTCAGTGGGAATAGACTCGGTGTGGGTGTCAGCTACCATACGAGTGGAATCAGCCTCAGCGGTAGTCTCATTGATGCGAACACCAATGGGTTTATGCTGACGCTTCTTAAGAGGCTCAACGAATTCTTTTTCTTCGGAAGAAGAATCTGTAGAATCTGAAGCATTCGAAACATCAGAGATATGGTGGGCAAATTTGGTTCGAGCTCGATAGGGAACCTTCTTACGAGGGGGAGCCTTAGGTTTAGGCTTACTAACAGTAATAAATTTTCCTTTGGCAGAAGAAGGAAGCTTGGGAGGAGCCATCGAATCAAAACAATAGAAAGAGACGGAAATAAGATCACAATCGAACGAAAAATAAGAGAGTTATACCAAATCCACGACTAACGATGGAGGAGGACATATCCAAACTCTCGATTGAGTTAATGGGGAGAGGAGTCGACAGCTGGGAGCTTCGAATCGACGGTGAATACGAAGAGATGATCGACGTTTGAAGGAGGAATACAAAGGAAATCAATCAGATGAGAGAGAAAATCCGATGGCATCGTGAACTTAAGTTGGAGGGAAATGAATCTGGGCCGTTGGATCGAAAGATGGATGGCTCAGATTAAGTTATCGAACTGCCACTGACGTGGACAATCGACTGATGAACAATGGTCAATCGACTGGCCGAAAAGATAGAAAACTGACTAAAAAGATAGAAAGGCGCATGCTGAGTAATTCACAGTCGCCTGGTAAAGTGACAGGCGCCTGTAAGATACGCAACAGTCGCCTGACTGAAAGTCAATAATTTTGATGAGTTGACAGAAACATAACAAAATCAGGACATGTGCCTGATGAACAAATTTCAGGCACCTGTCGGAGAGACATGCGCCTGGAAAATATACATCAGTCGCCTGTACAAAAGGCACATAATTCAGATAGAAAATTGGAGTTAGGCAAGCAACTGTCGAAGGATTGACAGTCGTTTGTCCTGGTCCAAAAATGAAGATAAGGCTGAAATCAAGAGAATTGAGACAACTCACCCTAAGACCTATACTCTAACTATTCTCTAAACATGAAATCACTATCGAATTAACATACAAATTACGTATATTAATTCAAACAAATAAAATCATCAAAATCTCAATTATATCTCATTGAAAAATATATGAAACAAATAACATATCAAAATAAGAAAAGATAAATAATGACATGAGTTCAAAAACATGATTTATCATAAAAGTATGAACTCATATAATTCAGATTCACCCATAATCCCTAATTCTCTACGCAACCTCACAAATGAATCTTCTTTAAGAGGTTTAGTGAAGATGTCGGCGATTTGTTTTTGGGGTTCAATATACTCTTAGATGATGTCCTTCTTAGCTACATGATCATTAATGAAGTGGTGTCTCACATCTATGTGTTTGGTATGTGAGTGATGTACCAGATTCTTGGAAAGACAAATTGCACTTTGGTTATCAAACATGATACGACAAGTATCACAATTGACACCATAGTCTTTGAGTTTGTGTCTCATCCAAAGAATTTATGCACATGTAAGACCCGATGTAATATATTTTGCTTTAGTCGTGGACAATGATACCGAGTTTTGTTTCTTGAAAAACCAAGAAACTAGAGAATTTCCTAGAAAATGGCTAGTGCCACTTGTACTCTTCCTATCAGATTTGCATCCAATAAAATCAGCATCACTATATGAGATTAACACATATGTGCTAGACTTAGGGTAAAGTAACCCATAATCTAGAGAATGATTGAGATAACGAAAAATTCGTTTAACCGCAATCAAGTGTGACTCCTTAGGTCTAGCTTGATATCTAGCACAAAGACATATGGAGAACATAATATCGGGTCGACTAGCAGTTAAATAAAGTAAGTTGTCGATCATACCTCGATATAGACAAACGTTTACATATTTTCTGTTCTCATCCTTGTGTAGCTGGGTTGTCGTGCTCATGGGAGTCCGTTTGCTTGAAGACGATTCCATCCCGAATCGCTTGATAAGTTCCCCGGTGTACTTTGTTTGATGTATCAGAGTTCCATCCTTTATTTACCGAATTTGTAGTCTAAGAAAGTAGTTGAGCTCACCTATATGGCTCATTTTGAATTCATCCTTCATAGACTTAGAAACTTCTTGGCAAAGATTAAATTTAGTAGAACCAAAAATTATATCGTCTACATAAACTTGAATTAACAGGATGTCATTTTCATAATCTTTAATGAAAAGAGTTGAATCAACTTCACCCATTTTAAAATCTAAATCCAAAAGAAAGGTTTTGAGTCGATTATACCAAGCTCTAGGAGCTTGTCTCAACGCATATAACGCTTTCTTAAGTTTGAAAACATGGTTTGGAAATTTTTCATGAATAAAACCGGGTGGTTGAGAAACATAAACTTGTTCATTAACAATACCATTTAAAAATGCACATTTAACATCCATTTGAAATAATTTAAAATTTTTATGGGATGCAAAAGATAAAAGCAATCTAATAGCTTCTAATCTAGCTACATGGGCAAAGGATTCTTCGAAATCAATACCTTCCTCTTGCCAATAGCCTTGAGCTACTAACCTTAATTTATTCCTTGTAATGACCTCGTTCTCATCGGTCTTGTTCTTAAAAATCCATTTTGTCCCAATCACTAGGTGACCATTTGGAAGAGGAATGAGCTCCCAAATTCATTTCTTTCAAATTGCATGAGCTCTTCTTCCATTGCAACTATCCAAGAGCTATCTTCACACGCTTATTGAGTGTTCTTTGGTTCAATGGTAGAGACAAATGCACAATGAGAGAATTCATAAATCCTTGACCATGTTCGTACACCCACACCAATATCTCCAATTATTTGGTCATGGGGGTGATTTACGAACGGTCAAATAAGCTTTGGGAATACCTGGATCACTTGGAACATTCTCAAAAATTTCATTAGTATTGTTAGTCTCAATAATAGAATCATTAATTTTAACATTACAAATGGGATCACATAAAACATCTATACCATCAACAACAACATGAGGAATATCAAAATCTTCATAACGTGATACGTGTAGTGATTCCTCGATCGTTGAAGAGGTTTTGTTGTATATCCGATATGCTTTGGTACGTGTGGAATATCCAACAAAAATTCCTTCATCGGATCTTGGCTCAAATTTATCTAAGTTACCAAATGTGTTCTTTATAAAACATTTTGAACCAAAAACTCGAAAATATTTAACTTGCGGCTTTTTATCATAACATAATTCAAAACAGGTTTTGTTCGTTCGGGGCCTCACTAGGATCCTATTAAGCACATAACATGCCATGTGCATCGCCTCCCCCAAAATTGTACTCCAAGATGACTATCATGGATCATGGTGCGAGCACACTCAATTAGGGTCCTATTCTTTCTCTCAACAACACCATTTTGAGGTGGTGCACGAGGAAAAGAAAAGTTGTGAGTAATCCCATTGTCATCACAAAACTTAGTGAAAAATTCATTCTTAAATTCTCCTCCACGATCACTACGAATAGTGATAATGGTTGATCCTAAGAAATTTTGAATTTTCTTTACAAATATAGTAAACTCTTCAAAAGCTTCTTTTTTATTGGTTAAAAATGAAACCCAAGTAAATCTAGAGAAGTCATCTACGACAATTAATCCATAATGAGCATTGCCTAAAAAGGCAGTTCTAGTTGGCCCAAATAAATCTAAATGTAGTAATTTTAGGGGCCTCTTAGAAGTTATTGCATCTTTAAGTTTGAAAGACGATTTACTTAGTTTTCCTCTTTGGCATGAATCACAAAAGTTTTTCTTACTAAAAACAATTTTCTGAAAACCTTTAACAAGATCATGCTTAGCTAACTTATATAGATGCTTAAAATGAACATGACCAAAACGACGATACCATAATAGTTGTTCATTTGTATTAGCAACTAAGCAATGTTCTATGGTTTTAGGCAAGCTCAAATAATAAATATTTTTATGCCTAATACCGGTAAATAAACACATGCGAATTAGAATCAACAATATTACAAATACCCTCTCCAAAATTAACCTTGTAACCCTTGTTACAAAGTTGACTAATGGAAATAAGGTTATGACATAAATGGTCGGTCCTGAGTATACACCCAAAGAACGGTTGTAGTTTTACCGCAAGCGCACGTTATAGCGGCGAGCGGGTATCGAACACAGGGAGGACGAATGACCGTGCTTGCTCCTAATCAACCTGGCTATTTAAGAATGAAACTTGCCTTGGCCGATCCTGTCACAATCGTCAGACAAATGTGCGAAATATCAAATCAAATAAAGAACGTCTAGGGAATGGGGAATTCCCGCTACTCACCGTATTTCATAAATGTGGTTCGTCGGTATCAAAATTGCTAGAATGAGAATTTAGATGAACTAGTTGCAACTGAATGTAGAACCAAGCTCACGCTCTCGCGCTGTTGCCGGTCTATAGCTATCCTAGGGTCGGATCCAATCTCTTGCAAACCCTAGCCTAGGAAAACTAGCATTAGGATCAACATCATCGTTCAATCGTGCACCGAGCCCAATCTCTTGTAAACTCGGTTCACAATCTAAATTAGGATAGTTCCTACCCGTCCAATCTCTTGCAAATGGGTATCGGCACGGAATTGCAACCGGAGATCCTAGTATCGGTCCAATCTCTTGCAAACCGATACTTCGAAAATCCGACTCCAACCCAATTCGGATTTCTAGGGCTTCCTATCAAATTGGGATCCAATCTCTTGCAAATCCCAATTGATATGAATACCTAGCTATCCTAGTAATTCGATCCCAATCTAATCTCTAATTATTGATTCTAGCACAATTTCTACCAATTTATCACAAATAGGAAATAGGGCTCGTAGGGTTCATCCCCACGCCCCAAGACGTGGAGACTACTCACAAATCATAGCAATAGCACAAAAATAATCAATGAAATAGGCAATGGAATTCATCACAACAATGATATAAACAATAAAAATAGAGTTTTTGGGGAAGAGAGATGCAAACCAATGTAGTTCTTCAATTAATCCAACAAAAATCCAAGTTTTCCCTCTTCTCTAATCACAAATAATAAAGCAAAAAGTAGTCTCAAAAAGCTGTAAAAAATCTAAGAGATGGCTCTCTAAACTAGGGTAAAAACAGGGCTTAAATAGCCCTCAAAATCGTCCAAAAATCCTGACCAAAACGCCCCTGCACAGCCTGTTTTCCGCAAATTTCGCTACAGGCAGCGCATCGCACTCGGCCGAGTGACAAAAGTCGCTCGGCCGAGTGAAAACCCTGTCAATTTTCCAGTAAGTCGGGGGCTTCAGGGGTCTTCAGTTCGGGGGAGGCTCGGCCGAGTGAGCTATCATCACTCGGCCGATGGCTTCACTGCACTCGGGCGGACGTGGTTTACCACTCGGCCGAGTGGGTCTTCTGAAGCTCAGATGGCCGAAAAACAGTAACTTCGATATTTTGGAGGGGCTTCGTCTGGGCGCCACTCGGGCGGACGTGGTATCGTCACTCGGCCGATGTGGTCTCCGTCGCTCGGCCGAGTACACATGGAAATCGTGTCTGAACGGGTCGGCCGAGCAGTGTCTCGCTGGTCGGCCGAGTGGCTCCTCCACTCAGCCGAGTGGGACACAAAAAATGCCCATTCTGCTTATTTTGGCCTCCTCGTCGCTCCTGCGACGTCCATTCTTCTTCCGCTCCTCTCCAACAGCAAAATACCCCTCGGGGAGGTCGTCAGTGGCCGTCTAGAGTAAGCGCATCTCGAGATCACTCCAAATCGCGCCAAATCACCTGAAATGCGACAAAAACAACAAATCGTGAAAAGCATCGTAATATCGTCGATATATCGTGAAAAACATGATTTGGGCGATCTAAATGGCATGCAAACATGCGGAAAAAAGGTGTAAAATAAGGAGTGATCAATAAACCACTAACTAAATAAACATTTGTAATAAGTGGTTTGGAAGGATTACCGACTTTGCCTACTCCAATGATGGTTCCCTTTTGATTGCCTCTAAAAGTGACCGTTGCACCATCCTTGATGCTAATCACTTCGGAGTGCAATGTGAGATCTCCCGTCATGTGTTTGGAGCATCTGCTATCGAGTATCCGTCCTTTCCTTTTAGAGCC
Organism: Scilla litardierei; assembly: GCA_030789695.1. NCBI lineage: Eukaryota > Viridiplantae > Streptophyta > Magnoliopsida > Asparagales > Asparagaceae > Scilla > Scilla litardierei. Next base: position 132,404 of record JAULAV010006944.1, on the reverse strand, counting down.
AATATGACTTTTATTGCTCTCTTTCTTGTTCTCGGGTACCTACATAATATACCATAAGTTCATGGTACCCAAGCTTTGTTGGGTCCAAGGGGATTAGACCTTTGGAAGCCAAGTCCAAGTGGACTTTCTCTTCCCAACATAATTACCATTATTTATCACATCGCTAAATAGGAATTAACATAAGTATTTCTATCATTTATGCTAGTGTTCTTAGGACCCCAAATTGTGTATGTTTTGGGAGTCCTTTTCCTATTTGCATGCACGTTTGGTTGATTTCTATTTGGTGCATGCTTCCTAGGAGCATGAGATCTAGCATATGAAGATGGAGGTGGATAAGAATGACACATATATGGGTTATATGCAAATTTAGGAGCATGCATGTTATATGCAACATATGGAGCATGCATAGGATGAGGTGGATGTGCATACATGGGAGGATGATGTGCATGAACAAATGAATGTGTAGGAGCACGTGCATGAGTATTTCTCATGGCCAATGCTGAAGATCTAGACCAGGAAGTGATCGACTCTTGTAGAATGGATGACCTTGATGATGTGCATGAACATATGAATGTGTAGGAGTACGTGCATGAGTATTTCTCATGGCCGATGCTGAAGATCTAGACCAGGAAGTGATCGACTCTTGTAGAATGGATGACCTTGGCAAACAAGGAGGGAAGTGATTTGAGGTAAATATTACATATTTATCCCCTCATTTATTAGCATTTTGTTCATACATTGTGATTATTTGGCTTATTGAATATTGGAACAAAATCTTTATTTATGCACAAAATATCATTTGTATGGCTTAATTTTGTCTTATAATGATTTTTCAGGTCAAAACGAAGCCAAACGATGCAAAACAAGGCTGAAACGACAAAGATTAGCCATTAGTCGACTAGGTACTGTACCTAGTTGACTACAAAACTCTCTGGAAAAAACCAGTGACATGTTAGTCGACTGCACCTTGAACATTAGTCGACTAATAGGTGATTCTAGGCCGACTTACTAAGGGCATTTTAGTCAATTATATGGCTTTTGAAAAGTCTATAATAGCAAAGTTGAGGTCGTCCCTTGGTTCACATATCTCTTCCTATTAAGCAAAAACTTCATCCCATACTTTGAAGGCTTATTCTAAGGAGAAGAAGAAGGAGCTAAAGAAGGATCAAGGATTCAATTGAAAAGAATTGGTGATAAAATTCATCTTTTTGTATTGAGTTTTATTCATTGTATTAGGGGTTAAATGTAAAGTTTTTATTAATAAAGATTGATCCATTTATCTCAATGCTTAGCTAAAATCTAATATGGGTTGGTTGTGATATAGTTAGGATTATGTGATCTTTAGTATTAATGTCTTTTCACCCTACTGTCATGACATATTGTAATGTCCCACTCCCTAGGATACACGGGAAGTACGAATCCGTCAAAGGTGATCCCAGAGTAGCGAGTGTTGCGAAGGAAGAAGGGAAAAGAACTACAATGGAACCAGCAAGCCACTGCACACATGCTAGGAAGTACATGTAATCTATTCTATAAAACACGAAGATTTTGAATCTTATCCTACTAGGACAGATCTTTGTCCTACGTGGCAAGCAAAAGCTGACTAGGATAAAACTTAAATGATGACTAGGATGGGTTTGGGGGGAATTTGTGGGGGAAACATTTCAAAATTGAAAATTGGTTTGAAAAATTGAAAATTTGAAATTTGAAAATGAAACATTTGGGGGGAACAACTAAAACTCTCTCTCTCTCTCTCTCTCTCTCTCTCTCTCTCGGCCACCTGTCCCCCCAACACGAAAAGGAGAAGTAGTCGATCCTGAGCTCTCGCAAAATCTATTGATCCTGAGCTCTCGCGGACACCTGTTGTCGTTGCTACTCACGCTCAAGGTCTGATGTCACTACTGATGTCTCTCTCTCGGCCCCCTGTCCCCCCAACACGAAAAGGAGAAGTATTCGATCTTGAGCTCTCGCAAAATCTATTGATCCTGAGCTCTCGCGGACCCCTGATGTCGTTGCTGCTCGCGCTCAAGGTCTGATGTCACTACTGATGTCGCTGACATCGCTGCTCACGCTCACACTCCTCTCAATCAGCTTACTGTTATGGAGACATGTCAAGATCCCCTACAATAGCTCACTGCAATGGAGACAGCTTATCTCATCTATCTTCCTCGACGAGAACAAAGAGGCAGTTAGAAAGAGATAGAAGAGAGAAGAGATTAGAGAGGGGTCAGAATTTGATCCTTCTCTCTCTTCTTTCATTCCAAAGAGAATAAGACGCTATGGCCACCAAGCACCAGATCGCAGTTCATCAGTCGGCGCAGAGAAGTACTCTTTGTTTTCTTATTCTTTCTTCTTTCTTTGTTCAATTTAGGAATTTTTTTGATGCCCATTTGTTTTTCTTGGTTGATTGTTCAGTAAAATCTGTGGATTTTGAATTTCAGACACATTATCATTTAGTTTCTTTTAGTTAAAATTTTTCCTTTCGGGGGTTACATTTTATAGTGTCTTCATCTATTTCGTATTAGATATAATCCTATTTGGTGTTTTTAACAGAATTACACGGTTTGTTATAATTTTGTCAAAGGTCTATGCTCAAGGAATACACACCAACTGTTTGTAAAAATGCTCAAAGGTAAGTTCTTTTTTTGATTTGATACATTCTGTTTTTGATTCATATCTTCTTCTTCAAGTAACATGACCAATTTAGATCCTAATATCCAGATGGAGTTTCGGCTTCCTGCACATCAACTTCCGTTGCCCCTATACTGTGAGAAAATGAATGTTATCAAGCTCAGGTAAATTATTGAACAGAGGTCTAGAAATCCCAAATATTTTATTATTCCTCACCTTGAACATTCTTAAACAATTTAATTTGTTGTCAGAAGATCAATTGGTTTGAATCATCATGCCATATATCGTTGCCCATATACTGATATTTTAGAGATTTTCATCTATATTTTGATCTTCAGCGGTGGTCATAGTGCTTCAGATGGACGTGAGACCTTGGATGGTGAACAGAAGCACTTGCTCAATGAAGAAAATAATGGCAGCACCGTGCCTTCTGACAATGTAGACATCAAAATTCAGGCATCACGCGAGCGCTATCTTGCCCGCAAAGCAAAGAAGTAGTGGTTCTGTAATGCCCTCTTCCAAAATCAGAGGATACGTGAACTCTTTGAACTCATCATTTACTTTGTTCTTCCATTTCATTTTGTTTTCTTAAGAGTGATCCTGTCATATGTCATTATTAGCAATGTTGGGTGAGATTGTTAAGAACTGGGTCGTGTCGGTTTGTATTAGCACACATCCTTACACACTTGCAAAGTCAAAACATAGAAAACATTAGTGAGATTTGCAGTGTATCTAGCAAAAGGGTTGCAACATATGCCTCACTTGCATCATTGATTTGAGTTTATATTTCATATATTTGCGCACGTTTTCTTCCGTGTTTTTCCGTATTTTACCGCCGTCTTGTAGTCTTTTTCTCGTGTTTTCTTGATTTCTTTCACTTTTCCGTGTTTTCCAGATTTTGCAGGAGTTTACTGGCATAAGGGACATAAAACGATGATATCGCAAGTCCCCGGAGCAACGGGAGGAGTCACGCGTGATCCAGGGGGTCAAACGACGATGATATCATCTTTCAGCCCCTCACTCGATCGGTTGGTCATCTTCAACCGATCGGGTGATGCACGCGTGCACCTCCCGGACGCAGCTTGGAGCTCACAAGAAGTCACCCGGTCGGTTCAGTGACTGTGTTAAAAGCCCAAACTCTATGGAATTCGAAGCTGATTGCCAACCGATCGAGTGACCTTCACCTGATCGGTTCACTTGTAGCTGAATCTCAAAGGCCAAGACACGGTCAGCTCAACCGGCCTCCTCACCCGATGGCACCAAGATCCAACCGGTCACATTCATATGTCAACCGACCGGGTGAAGATGACCGGGTGAAATCCCGCTTTGCGTTGTAAAATTTTGAAGCAGGTCACCCGACCGGTTGACTTGTCAACCGATCGGGTGATACCTTTTCCTATATATAGAACCCTAGGTTTTCCAGAAACGGTTGTTGGTTATTTTTTGTTGTTTTCTTCATTTTGTGACGGCTGTAATTTCCCAGTTTTTGTAAGTTTTCAGATCTTTGTCAAACTTTAGTATTATCTTAATTTCTTTACTACCATTGCATTTCTATTGTCTGATTATGATTTTGACGGTTTATTTTCGTTTAGATCGCTTTTTACTAAATATGTGTGAGTAGTTCCCAAATCTGGGATTTTGGCGGAAACCCCTACGTGGGTTCTCTCCGATGCGTCCATAGGGCTAGGAAATCGATAGGGATTAGGAATCTACCGGTTACGCGGGGTGTTTTATTGTCATCGGCGGGAAAAAGACCGCCTTTGACCGTTAGGCCAAGGGGGAATAAACTTGGCGGTTGACTCCCTAGCCATAGCTCGCGCCCTTAGCATAGACGTCGAATCCTAGCACGCGGGAGCGGCAGGATGAGACGTTGGGAGTTATCGTTGCGAGCTTAGTGCTCCAGAGTCGATCAGTGTTAATGGACACGGGAGTGCACACTGATCGAACCCAGGAAGTCCGACGTATCATCCTGGGCACCGACCGGAATATCGGGCCCATGGGATGCCGGTACCACTTTCAGAGGCAACGTCTCACCAATGGACCCTAATTCCGATCGCTATCCTTCCCGTAGGCCGTATCAGCGAGAATCGCACGATAGGGTGGAAGCCAGAGTCCTAGGTTTTTCCTTTATATTGTCTATACATTGCATTCCATTTACCGTGACAACCCATCATTCGATCCGGGCTAGCTCGCCCATGGGGTAATTTTGATCCTCTCTGCACAAGCACATCCACGCCTCCCTGAGTTCGACCCCCAAACCACACTACAACACCGTGCGCTTGCGGTTACAAATATTTAAATCTCACGCCCCCGATCGTATTATTGCACGCATCTAGCACGCACATCCGGGGGGCGTCAAGCTTTATGGCGCCGTTGCCGGGGAGGCAACGTGCTTGTTATTTTAGGATTTCATGAACCCTTGTGTCTAGCTCACATCCCTACCTCGCGATAATTTTCGTACTCTACACTTTTCAATTTCACTTGTACATATTGTAGATTGTAATTGTATAGAACTGATTGACTGAATCACCGTGCTGCCATCGCTACATTCGCTTCCCGTTTGTGCAACCCTTGCTTTTGACGTGTTTGCTATTTGTGCAGTTCTCTCTCTCCTTTCTTTTAGGTTCTTTGCCCCATGACGAGGATGTTGCATGCAGTTTCGAGAGACATCTGGGATCACTCACACCACATCCGCTGTTTGGCACGAAGCTTGGCAGAATCCCTAAATACTTCGAATATACTATCCCTTCTGGCTGCCGCTGTGGAAAATCAGAGGAGGTATCCTGATATGCAGCAGCACCTTGCCACGGCAACTCTCTTTCGTCATGATGAAGTGGCGTATATCGACATTCCTAGTCCCGAGTTTAGTGAGGAAGAGTTGTTCGAGGAGTTTTGTCAGGAGAACCATCAGGCTGAGTCTGTCGGTTACGTTGGATAGGAACCGATCTATTCCTTGCAGACTTCTATCGATCATCCCAGATCTTTGGACAATGAGGAAGCTAGAAACAGTTGTGGGGAACCATCGACTGTTGAAACCTGTTTTCACTTAGAAGCCTTCTTCCTGGATAATTATTATGAGCTTGAAAGAGACCCAATGCCTTCCTCGGTCATTCCCACAATACCTTGCGAGACTTTGCCATGCAGAACCGCGGCTGGGAGTGAAGTTCCGGATGCTAGCTTTCAAGAAATCCACGAAGAACTCCTTTCCCTTGAGGATGCTCAGCTTAAGAAGTATGCGTCGGGGCCTCATGAAGTCAAGATGAAAGAGTTACCTCCGGGGCTAAAGTATGAATATTTGGGGATGGGCTCGACCCTGCCGGTCATAGTGAACTCCTCGCTGCCTGAAGACCAAATGACCAAACTTCTTAGTGTTTTAAAAAGGTTCAAAGGAGTTTTCGGATATGCAATTGAAGATTTAAAAGGGGTTAGCTTAGGCCTCTGCTCACACAGAATACTGCTTGAAGATGAGCAAGCCTCCTCGATTGAGCCGCAGCGGAGGCTAAATCCCATAATGATGGAAGTTGTGAAAAAGGAGATTGTCAGGCTTCTACATGCCGGTATCATATATCATATCTCCGATAGTCGCTGGGTTAGCCCGGTGCACGTCGTACCCAAGAAAGGAGGAATGACGGTGGTTCACAACGAGAAGAACGAGCTAATACCAACAAGGACCGTCACGGGGTACATGATGTGCATTGAGTATAGAAAGCTGAACAAGGCTATGAGGAAGGATCATTACCATCTCCCCTTCATTAATCAGATGCTCGAGAGGTTGGCGAAGCACAACTATTTCTGTTTCATGGACGGGTACTCCAGATTTCTTCAGATCCCTATTCATAACGATGACCAGGAGAAGATGACTTTCACTTGCCCATTCGGGACATATGCCTATAGAAGAATGCCGTTCGGACTTTGTAATGCCCATGCTACATTCCAAAGACTCATGTCCGCTATCTTCTCCGACTACTCCCAGGACATCATGGAGGTTTTCATGGACGACTTTTCCGTCTATGGAACTAAGTTTGACTCGTGCCTCAGTAATCTAACTAAAGTCCTGGAGAGATGTCAAGAAAAGGGATTGGTCCTGAACTGGGAGAAATGCCACTTCATGGTCCAAGAAGGGGTTGTGCTGGGGCATGTCATCTCTTCGAGGGGAATCGAGGTTGATAAGGCTAAAGTTGTGGTGATTGAAAAGCTTCTGCCACCGCTCAATCTTCGGGGAGTCCGTGGTTTTTTAGGACATGCGGGATTTTATCGCCGCTTCATAAAAGACTTCTCGAAGATTTCCAGGACACTGACCCAACTCCTCGTGAAGGACGTGCCTTTCGTCTTCAGCGAGGAGTGTATGGAGGCCTTCCGCACCCTGAAGCAAGCTTTGATTTCCGTGCCCATAATACAGCCACCGGACTGGAATCTGCCCTTCGAGCTGATGTGTGACGCTAGTGATTATGCGGTTGGTGCCGTCTTGGGGCAGAGGAAGGATAAAAATCTGCATGTCATATATTATACGAGCAAGACCCTTGACGCCGCCCAAAGAAATTATACTACCACAGAAAAAGAATTGCTAGCGGTCATTCACGCCATGGACAAGTTCCGGCAATATCTCATTGGTGCCAAGGTGATCGTGCACACAGATCACACGGCTCTTAAATACCTATTGAGCAAGAAGGAAGCTAAGCCGCGGCTCATTAGATGGATTCTCCTCCTCCAGGAATTCGAACTGGAAATCAGAGACAAGAAGGGGAGGAGAATGTTGTTGCCGATCACCTGTCCAGGATGTCTACCATCGATTTAAACGCTACGCCGATCGATGATTCGCTCCCTGACGAGCATCTTTTCTCCGTCTCTTCCTCCTGGACCCCCTGGTACACCGACATCGCAAATTATCTGGCTTGTGCCATCGTCCCCCACAATGTGAGCTACCAGTAGAAGAAGAAATTCTTCAATGAGGTCCGCAAATTTTATTGGGATGACCCACATCTGTACAAAACCTGCAATAATGGGGTGATACGAAGATGCATCCCTGAAACTGAGGCGACCTCCATTATTTCCCACTGCCACGGTCAGCAATGTGGAGGGAATGCGAGCACCTACAAAACTACTGCGAAAATTCTCCAGAGTGGATTCTACTGGCCAACCCTCTTCAAGGACACGCATGCTTATGTCCAGGCCTGCGACAAATGCCAAAGGACGGGGAGTATCTCCAAAAGGAATGAGATGCCTCAACACTACATCCTGGAGGTAGAAATCTTTGATGTGTGGGGAGTGGACTTCATGGGACCGTTCCCTTCCTCTTCAGGGAACCATTATATCTTGGTGGCTGTGGACTACGTATAGAAGTGGGTTGAAGCGATAGCCAGTCCAACCAATGATTCCAGAGTGGTGGCCAAGTTCTTTAAAAACAACATCTTCCCGCGGTTCGGTGTACCTTGAGTCCTGATCAGTGAAGGAGGGAGCCATTTTTTAGAGAAGAAATTCGAGGCTCTCCTAAAAAAGTATGGGGTACAACACCGGGTGGGGCGTGCCTACCACCCGCAGACCAGCGGTCAGGCGGAAGTCTCTAACCGGGAGATTAAAAGCATACTAGAAAAGACGGTGGCCAACTCTAGGAAGGATTGGTCATCAAAACTTCCTGACGCGCTTTGGGCCTACAGGACGGCATTTAAAACTCCGATCGGTACAACCCCCTACCGGCTTGTCTACGGGAAGGCTTGCCATCTGCCTGTGGAATTGGAGCATAAGGCATTTTGGGCAATCAAGAATCTAAACTTCGACGCCAAGGAGGTAGGTGGGCACCGACAGTTACAACTCAACGAGCTCGACGAGATCCGGCTCAATGCCTATGAAAACGCCAAGATTTACAAGGAGAAGCAGAAGCGGTGGCACGATAAGCGCATCTTGAAGAGGGAATTCAAAGAAGGGGACTTAGTTCTCCTATTCAACTCAAAGCTGAAGCTCTTTCCTGGAAAGCTCAAGTCAAGGTGGTCGGGACCATTTCGCGTCACCAAGGTTTTTCCGCATGGGGCTATTGAGATAATGGGAAGGGATGCGCCGTTTAAAGTCAACTGACAGCGTCTGAAACACTATGCGGTAGGAGAACCAGAATTCTCTCCGGTCGGATTCTCAATGACCGACAACTCTTCCTCGAACCCTCCGGATCCTAATTGACCACCGCTTGAGGCGTCGAGCTAAACGTAGTTAAACAAAAGCGCTTCATGGGAGGCAACCCATGCTCTAAAATTTTGTTTCAATTTTTAAGATTATTTTTAACTTTATCTTGTCTATTTTTATAAATAAATCTAGCCGCAAGAACTTCCGTTGTGGAACTTAGGCGATTTGTGGGGTTTTGCAGAAAACAAGGCCCCAACCGATCGGTTGATAACTCAACCGATCGGTTGGGATGTATCAGCTAAAGGCTGTGTCTGCCACTGAATGAACCGACTGGGTGAGGAAAGAAGAGACCGGTTGGCCGACCGGGTGACCTGGTGTAAACTCTCGGGAAAATTTTAAAATTTGTCAACCGATCGGGTGACAAGAAGTAAGACCGGTTGAGGGACCGGGTGAGAAACTCTGAACTTGCGGGAAGAATTGAGAAGCGGTCAACCGATCGGGTGAAAACTCACCCGATCGGTTCACCTGTAGCTGTTGGTCGACAGAAAATTTTCGAAATTCGTCCACCCGATCGGGTGAGAACTCACCCGATCGGTTCATTTTCGCCCCTATAAATACCCCTGCCGCATGATGACTGCCACCCGACCCCCAAACTCCCCTTCATGCGATTACCCACCCTCCAACTGTCGAATCGACCTCCTCCATCCAACATACTGCCCCTAGATCTTCATCCCCACTCATTTCCATACTTCCCCACCCTCGCCACCTCGCCATCATCAACATTCCCTCATCAAAACATCCAAACCCTAACCCTAACCCCCAAAATTTCGAAAATTTCGATTCTTGTCGGATCGGCGAGCGGCGGCTTCCCTAATTTCTTCCCTATATTGCGTGGGGTCTTTCGGGTGCTTGATCTCACGACGTCGATGTGTAACCTCTTTCCACTTTTCATATTTATTTCATTTTATATAATGACTTGATTTTGTTTTTGCACACTTTATCTGCTTCTTCATCTTCATAGACTCCATTTCCCGCTCCATCATCCTTCCCCTCACCGTCGCCATGTCTGGAAAGGGAAAGGAAAAAGCCTCGTCATCACGCAGACATCCCCTGTACGGTCCTTTCTCCCCATCTTTCCTAGGCATAAACCCTTCGTCCGAAGAGTAATCCGATCGCTTGCAAGCCCTCCTTCATCTCCCAATGCGACCTACTCTTTTCGCCGACTTCCCCACTCTACAATCTCTTGGACTATTTCGGGGCGTCTGTGCACTTTTTCGCTTCATAGGTTGCGACTATCTTCTACGGACCCAAGCCAATACACACCGGAATCTCACACTTGAGTTCCTCAGTTCACTTGAAGTGTCCGATCATGATTTCACCTTCCGAGCCTTCAATCATGATTTTTCCATGAGCTTCAACACGCTTAATGACATTCTATTCTTTCCTCACCCTGATCGCCATGTTGAATGCTCAACTCTTGATCGATCTGACATCTTTTCTCGCTTTCGGGTCGATGGCGCTTGGCAGCGATTCACCCGATATACCACGTTTCCTGCGGTAGCCCTCGCCTCCTATCTCATACACCCTTGCTACCGTTTCGCCCATTGCTTCCTTGTCAACACCATTTTCGCTCGCGTCGATGTATCTGCGGTGTCTAGGGACGAGTTGCTTTTTCTCTAGGCCATGTCCCATGACCGAGTTCATGGCAACATCCCTTTACCCTTAAACACTGTCCATTGGATCATCCACGAGATCCTATCCGTTAGCCGCACAGCTTCCGGCTCTATTTGCTGCGGGGGAATGATCACTCTTATTGTCAGCTGTGTCTTGAGGATGCCGCCTGACCTCCCTATTGTCCCGGGGCATAGCCGTATCAATCACGATTACTTGATCTCTATCGGTATGCTTACCCCTTTTGGGGAGGATCGTGCAGCCTACCTCTATAGCCCTGCCTACACTCCTTTTGCCATCCTCCCACCCTCATCTCCGGAGTGTTTCCCCTTACGCCTTACACACCTACCCTGGGAGTTCTACCCTGATCCTTGGTACGCTTCCCTCGTTCACTTCCCACCCTTGGATCCTCCCGATTGGCACCCGTCTGTTGATCCACCCCTTCCCACCATCATTCACCACGATCCATCGATGTATCCCGATCCTCCTATGGTCTTGCCTGTTGCTCCTCCTTCTCCTATTTGCACACCCTCTCCTTCGTCCTCGGAGGATTCCTTCTACCATTATTCACCACCATCTTCGTCGTCCCCTTACCATTCTACCGCTAGCGACTCCGACTGACCTCCCCATTGCATATCTCCGCACTTTCACGATCACATCATCTTGCTAGCATTGTCATGTCTAGCTTGAGGGAAGTCTATTTTGATGTGTTGTCGTGTTTTGTTTCTTTTGTGTGTGTGTGCTTGTTTTATTTATTTTTTTTGTGTGTCGCGTCATCTTTCTTTCTCTCTTTCTTTTTCTATTTTTATGTCGTGTGGTGTGCTTTTTATTTTATATTTCTTATTTTCAGTTTCGTATCTGTGTTTTCCGTGTTTTTTCATTTCTTTTTGTGTCTGTGCGTACCCCCCCATTTTCATTGCCCTCCCGTACTCACTCTTATTGCATTGAGGGCAATGCAAGCTTCAGCTTAGGGGAGTCACACTTTGTGCGTCATTTGAGTCTTTCTTTTTCATTTTCGTGCCGTTTTCATCGTGTTTTAAATTTTTCTTTTCTTCTTTTATCTCTTTCTACTAGAGATGAACCCTGTGATGAATTGCCACAAAATCACACACACCTAGCATGGCAACGATAATTACACTCACTAGCCCTAAGATATCTAGTCCCCCTACATTTCACGCATCGTTGGTCCACTTAGATTTTTGAGAGTCATGTGTCGTGCCCAGCTGTTCGGTGTGCTTCTGCTTTGTGATTTTACTTTATATACCTGTCCAGGAATGACCCCGAGATTATCACGCTTCGATATGAATAATGCGGTATTTGCTTCTCTTATCTGTATTCTGTGTGCATGATTATATATATTGTATGCTTCATTTCGCATGTGTCGGGATTCCACAATTAAGGACTAGGATAACCCACTTGGCCCATGCTCTAATTAGCGAGAATAGTTTCCTTTGCCCAAGTGTTTAGATTTCGATTTCTTTTTTGTTTTACTTGGTGCAAATCCTCTCGTCGTGTACCGTTCTCCCACTTGGGAGAGTACACATGTGTATAGCCAAAAACCCAAAAATCCACAAAAAAAGGAGAAAAGAAAAGAAAAACCCAAAAAGAAAAAAAAAATTGCATACCCAAAAATCCAAAAAAATATACAAATACCCAAAACCCAAAAAAAATTCCCGTGTGAATATCTTTTCCTGCTTGCCGAGAATAAAGGGAAGGCGAGAATTTGCACCGAGTGTTCTTCTCCACATCATCTCAACCCCCATCAGTTTCGAAAACACTTGGCTTAGGAACTTTTTAGCTATTATCTAGGCTATAGTGTGGCGATTTCCTTAACCCTAGTTGTGGAGTCCCCGACGCATGATATGTTTCGATTCTCTCTCTATTCTCATGCATGCTTGAACTACATATATTCACCGCTTTATTCAATTCGAATCGATATTTGGGTCATTTCCTGGATTTGTGTATATCGAGCTTTATCGCACATCGTAGATAGTGACACGGACTGCTAGCGCACGACCACACTCACTCGCGCTTCACCGCGTGGGCCCACGACACTTGTCTGGACTCGTATTCCTAGGTTTAGTGATGTGATTTGGCGTTTGCTTGCTTGGTGTGTCGTTTTTGATTTTGTTGGCCCTGACGGGTGATCTAGGATATAGAGTTCTCTCTTTCTCTCTTTCTCTATATTTTCTCCCTCCGAGCTCCTACTTTCACTCGTCTTCCTCGAGGACGAGGAAGAGTTCAGCTTGGGGGATTTTGACGTGCGTTTATATTTCATATATTTGCACACGTTTTCTTCCGTGTTTTTCCGTATTTTACCGCCGTCTTGTAGTCGTTTTCTCGTGTTTTCTTGTTTTCTTTTACTTTTCCGTGTTTTTCGGATTTTGCAGGAGTTTACTGGCATAAGGGACATAAAATGACGATATCACAAGTCCCCGGAGCAACGGGAGGAGTCACGCATGATCCAGGGGGTCAAACGATGATGATATCATCTTTCAGCCCCTCACCCGATCGGTTGGTCATCTTCAACCGATCGGGTGATGCACGCGTGCACCACCCGGACGCAGCTTGGAGCTCACAAGAAGTCACCCGGTCGGTTCAGTGACCGGGTCAAAAGCCCAAACTCTCTGGAATTCGAAGCTGATTGCCAACCGATCGGGTGACCTTCACCCGATCGGTTCACCTGTAGCTGAATCTCAAAGGTGAGAACACGGTCAGCTCAACCGGCCTCCTCACCCGACGGCACTAAGATCCAACCGGTCACATTCATATGTCAACCGACCGGGTGAAGATGACCGGGTGAAATCCCGCTTTGTGCTGTAAAAGTTTGAAGCAGGTCACCCGATCGGTTGACTTGTCAACAGATCGGGTGATACCTTTTCCTATATATAGAACCCTAGGTTTTCCAAAAACGGTTGTTGGTTATTTTTTCCTGTTTTCTTCATTTTGTGACGGCTGTAATTTTCCAGTTTTTGTAAGTTTTCAGATCTTTGTCAAACTTTAGTATTATCTTAATTTCTTTACTACCATTGCATTTCTATTGTCTGATTATGATTTTGATGGTTCATTTTCGTTTAGATCGCTTTTTACTAAATATGTGTGAGTAGTTCCCAAATCTGGGATTTTGGCGGAAACCCCTTTGTGGGTTCTCCCCGATGCGTCCATAGGGCTAGGAAATCGATAGGGATTAGGAATCTACCGGTTACGCGGGGTGTTTTATTGTCATCGGCGGGAAAAAGACCGCATTTGACCGTTGGGCCAAGGGGGAATAAACTTGGCGGTTGACTCCCTAGCCATAGCTCGCGCCCTTAGCGTAGACGTCGAATCCTAGCGCGCGGGAGCGGTAGGATGAGACGTTGGGAGTTATCGTTGCGAGCTTAGTGCTCTCGGAGTCGATCAGTGTTAATGGACACGGGAGTGCCCACTGATCGAACCCGGGAAGTCCGGCGTATCATCCTGGACACCGACCGGAATATCGGGCCCATGGAATGCCGGTACCACTTTCAGAGGCAACGTCTCACCAATAGACCCTAATTCTGATCGTTATCCTTCCCGTAGGCCGTATCGGCGAGAATCGCACGATAGGGTGGAAGCCAGAGTCCCGGGCTTTTCCTTTATATTGTCTATACCTTGCATTCCGTTTACAGTGACAACCCATCATTCGATCCGGGCTAGCTCACCCATGGGGTGATTTTGATCCTCTCTGACACAAGCACATCTACGCCTCCCTGAGTTCGACCCCCCAAGTCACACTACAACACCGTGCGCTTGCGGTTACAAATATTTAAATCTCACGCCCCCGATCGTATTATTGCACACATCTAGCACGCACATCCGGGGGCGTCAATCATCAATACTGATTTTTTAAATTCACTTCTATAATAAAATAATGCAAGCTCTTGAGCATTGGTCCATTGCTTCATACACATCCATCTTTTTTTCAAATCAGTTCTACGTATTCATTTATCAAAATTATTGGGTACCCAACTATATTTTACAGCTGAAGCGAATTATCCTCATTGTTCATATATAAGTATATTCATTGTGAAATGAAGTGAATCATCCTTTTTGTAACTAATTGACCTTGTTATCTCTTGGTTTTTGTTGGCTACTGAGCAGGTTTCAAACTGGTTCATTAATGCTCGAGTGAGATTGTGGAAGCCAATGGTAGAAGAGATCCACATGCTAGAGTCCAAAGGGATTACTGAAATGGACCCGAATTCCTCCAACAGGAACGATGACAAGTCGGTCATGGATGATGGAGGTCAGCGGTGCTCGTTGGTCCAGAGATCAGAACAGTCTAACAAACAGTTGGATTGCTCTTTGGTTCAGGGATCAGAACAATCTAACGAATCAGGCTTGATCAGCAGCATGGAGTAGTGGCATCGAAAGAAGCAATTGAGGATGGAAGCGTGCACGAATTCTGAGTGGTGTTTAAAATTTTTGAGTGCGGTTTAAAATCTTGAACTTCTTAGTGCAACTATCCATATATATTGACGAATTTGAACTACCTGTCTTCTCTAATTGCCTTAGATCCAACGGACGGACAGGAATCATTGCTTCGATAGAGGAGGTTGTGCCGGTCGCGATAGAAGAAAGCTACTCAGGAAACTACATTATTGTATTTGATCCTGATACGTCTATTTTGCGGAGGCCCAACAGTATGGGCCCAAAGGCGCAGCCTACAACGCGAAATCGTGGGGGGTCCAAGCCCACCCAACGAAACCCATGAAAGAACCCCGAACATCGATCCGACCCGACCCCGGAAACGCACGAGTCACTCGCCCACTCTAGCGATAACTGTTCCCCCAGGCCCGCTGCCACTTAATGACCGTTATGGGGAGGTGCTGGCATGATGCGGGGAGCGGCGATGGGGAGGCGGATTGAGGGGGCACGATTGGGGGCGGATGAAGGACGTGAGTCATGGGTGGTCGCGATGAGAGGCCTATAAAAGGACTAGGAGGACGACTGAACAATGGACCGCATCTCAGGTAACAAAACCTAAGGTACTCCGTCAACGACCTAGTTCCCCCACTTCATCTCCTTCCCCCCGCTCGTGCCGGAGGACGTCGTTCCGATCTCCTCTCGAGTCGAACCGTCCCCGACGAGCCTCCTCTTTCATATCGTCATCTGACTTAGGCATCGGAGGGGATTTGGCCGGAACCAAGGTCCGGCCTCCCTGACGAGTGTTCTCGTCTGTTCAGGAAGACGTTAGATCCAAGTGCCGAGGCTTTCCCTCGGCTCCACGCCGGCCGCGCATCAAGCGAGGCGACCGAGGCTACCCCTCGTTGTCAGACTGACTGAGGCCAAGCGCGCCCATCCGAGCCCAGGCTTCCCCTCAGCTCCGCGTCGGTCACACGCCAAGCCAAGGCGACCGAGGCTACCCCTCGTCGCCCGACCGTCCGAGGCTGAGCACCTCACATCGGGCCGAGGCTTCCCCTCAGCCCCCCTGAGGCCGAGGATCCAGACCCGGCCCAGCTGACGTACTCTGCGTCGACTGCATCTCCGATTCGCGTCACGTCTACACGTGCTCGACGTACCCAAGGGACCCGAATCGGCCCCTTGACCACGTTGACCGGGAAGTCCACGGTCAACGCTTCTGTAGTGAGAAAACACTCTGAAACATCTGGCGCCGTCTGTGGGAATGAACTATCCCACGAAAAAACAAATCGCACTTGCAATGGCACGTGCCTGCAACGGGAAGAGACGCATGCCCCCCATCCCGGAGGAGGGAAATGGCGCACCCAATGGCAACCTTGAGGGCGCACCCAACGGCAATCACCCCGCCCCCTCAGCCGAAGAGACTGGCGAGTCCGAGCTGGCCACACAGGAGCAGCTTCGTGCCCTGGCCCAAGAGACCAACGCGAACATCCAGACGCTGGTCGTGACGGTACAACAGCTCATCGGCACCCGCGCCAGCCAACGGAGACGTGTTGGGCGACGACCATCTTTGGGAGGGGGCCCCCCGCTCCTGCGGTCCGCTGTGGTCGCCTACCACGGAAACCGAAGACCGAATACCGAGCGTCGGTTCACACTACCAGGCGAGATCGCGCGCCTCCTCCCCTTATCGCGAAAGGAGCAGGAGGGGAACCGAATGTACGGGGGACGAATCGGTGACCGCGTCATCTCGTCGACCACGATCACCCCACCGCAGAAGAAGTGATCGGCGCCACTCGAGGGACCGATCACGGCTAAGTGGAAGCTCCCGCCGGAGGAGCCGGGAACGCCGGACCAGCCCCACCCCCAGTGTGGCGAGGGCCGTTGAGCCAGCCCAGCCAGCGCCTGTGCCACCTCCACAATCGAATGAGCCTGAGGTAGGCGGGTGTCGGACCCCTGGAGGCATCCACGGAGACCGGTGCCCCCTGTCACGGAGAATAACCGACGCGCGGGTCCCCTCTCGATTCAAGATCCTGACGCTGGGGAAATACGACGGGATAGGAGATCCAGGGAACCATGTGATGGACTACGAGGGGGACATGTCCTTCCAGGGAGCCGATGATACCCTGCTCTGCAGGGGCTTTTATTCGACCCTCAGGGGAGCAGCGAGAACTTGGTACCGCAGCCTACCCAGCCGCTCCATTGACAGCTTCGAGGAACTCACCCAGCTGTTCTGCAAACAGTTCATGGCAGGGCGACAGGTAATGCCTGACGCTGAACATTTGTTTAACATAGTGTAGGGCCCGACCGAGCCGCTCCGACAATTTATGCATCGCTTCAACGCTGAGCGGCTGAACGTAAACAGCCCTCCCGACCTCGTTGTCCAAACGGCCCTAAAGAAAGGGTTGCGTCATAGAGGCTTGAAGAAATCTCTGCTTAATGATCCCCCGAAAGACCTCCCTGGGATCATGGCGAGGGTCGAGCGCTTCATGTTGACTGAGGAGACCTTGGACATCGAGGCAGGAAAGGCCAGACGAGGGACCAAGCGCGACGATAGCGAGCGCCGCAGCCCCGAAGGGTACCGGACAGAGAAGAGGGCGAGAAACAAGCAGCGGAGGGAGGATACGAGGGACGCCACCCCAGACGTCGTCCTCACTCAAATGCAGAAGGAAGAGCGCGCTGATCGCCCCTCGCCGAAGACAAAAAGAGGGGGGGAAATGGGGAAAAGTATTGCCAGTACCACAAAGATAATGGCCACGACACTGAAGACTGCTGGCACCTAAAGAAGGACATCGAGAAGTTGATGAGCCGAGGGCACGCAAGGAACTTTACCGATGACCCGGCCCACGAAGAAGGAACATCCAAGCAGCTGGACAAAGGAAAGAAGGTCAACGCCATCCAAGGACCTGCCTCGTCTCAAATGATGTGAAAACTACTCCCAAGCGCAGGAGATCGTGCAAGTAATATCCTGGTGAGTCCAGGTATCGAATCCACGGGACAACTGACCTGCAAAACTACGATCGTCAATCTGAAAAGAGTAATAATACGATGTTAACCAACCACCTATCAAATGAAAAGATATAGGATCAAGAGTATGGAATAAGAAATGAAAATCCTACGATATTTACGGTGACTTTGGTAGGGGTACAAGTATGGGGAGTTTGTGTTGGGTTTGATTTCGTTAGGGTGTGTGCAACCAATGATTATCAATACCTTTTCTATAACTCAACGTTTCGTCTGGTCAGGGCACGAGAACGTCGGAAAGTACGGCGATCAAGCATATGAAATCGTGCCAAAGAATTAATCAAGTGCAAATAGGGCGAAAAGATATAGAAATCAACAATTACGACACCCTAACTACGTCAACACCAACACATATGAAGTAGATGTGCTACGGTTGTGAGTTCATTAGGAGTTAATAATCGCTGAAATATCAGGTCTTTTATATAACTCAACGCTTCGTCCGGTCAGGGCACGAAGACGTCGGAAGATGAAACGATGAAAACTAGTCAAAATAGCCGTATACGTATCACTAGCAACATTGATTTCATTAAACGATAAAAGCAACAATAAGTTCAGGTTAGTGAACATGAATTGGCTAGCCTTGTCAGGGCTTAGCCATATGGGATGTAAATAATATCGACAATAAGCAAATACCCAACAAATACGTTGTAGAAATCAATGTTACGAGTGATTTTGACATGAAAATAGGGCTAAAGACATGAAATTCATCAATTAAATACTCCTAATTACTTCACAACCATAGCACAAAGATCTTAGCCATGCATGGTGTGATAAAAATCAGATTTGATAGCAAAATACATCGTTATACTAGCCAAATACAATGAAATACACCAAATACGGGGTATAAGTTCAAGAATTTATCACCAAATCTCCTCTTTAAAGCCCAAAACTCCTTTAGAATAGGAAGAATAGCCTCTGAAATTTTTCAGAATTATCCCCTGGAGAAATACGCACAGTAGCCGCTCCAAAAGTCCCAAAATACGCCAGCCTCCCCCCAAAACCCTAGAAATACGCTTATATAATAGCATTGCGGGTTTGGGGGTATAACGGGTCGAAACCCGCTTCGTTTTCGCGCCCAATAGCGCTCAAAACCCGCATCCACGACCGCCGCTGCTCTCTACCGTTAGATCCAGGCGGGATCTGCCCACGAGCTGATACGTGTCCCCGCTTAGCGGGTTGCTTCGATCCGTTCGCATCCGATCCGCTTGACCTCGTCTTTGTTTTAGGCCGTTGGATCGTAATCCAACGGCTAGAGAAGCCCCACGTCGCCGGCTCCGAACCCGTGTCCGTCGTTTCCTCGGATTCGCTTCGCACCGTTGGATCGAGGCGCAACGGTTGAGATGAATGCCACGCCGCCCGCCCTCTGTAGGCGCTCGAGGATCGTCGGATCGTGATCGAGCGGCTGAAGATAAGCCACGTCGCCGCTATCTTCCGCCCGTCAGATCTAGCGGGAATTGACCCGATCGCGCCACGTGTCAAGCGATGATTGGGCAGCGGCCGTATAATCGTATTTTTGAGCGTATTTCTGTATTTAAATGGTATCCTGCATTCAAAAATACACAGTAATTAGCACAGATCTCAGAAAAATACAAATAAATAGTCGTTGGAATCGTGAGATCAAGACGGTGCTAGGAAAAATATAAAAAGGCAGAAATACTCAATAAAATTTGTGTTTTGTGCACAAATAGAGTAATTTCTCTAATAAATGATGATGAGAAAAATACGAATGCATTAGAGAACAATTAAGCATCATGTAGGCACAAAATAGGGCTAATTAGGGGGTTAAATACGCAATATTCACTCCAAATCACACCCCCCAACTAGCGATTTGCTAGTCCCTAGCAAAAAGAGCGATAAATACGGATGATCAATAAAAAATAATTCTATCAATCGCTTATGGCGTGGCTCAATAATACACTTTCCAACATGATCTTCACCATCAATATACACATCCATGAACAAAATCAATCACATGATATTTTCTCTAGTTTAATTTGAATAAATAACATACATGCATCGTTTTGCGCAAGCGAAAGTATAACACGTCGTTATATTCTAGTCTTCTCATTTCCAAGGAATTGGCCTATCAGAACAATCATTCAAAACATGGGTATTGAAGTTGCTCAGTATATTCACCATTTCTTTTCTTTTATTAGTTCTGCGTAACGCGCATCAAGCAACATTCGCAGAAAAATGTATAACTTGGATCGCTCCATCAAATGAGTGAGTTTCCTGTCAATGGCTCCCAAATCAGACGATAATAGGGCATTAGGACAAAAAGGACCCCTCGGACTGTACTACTCGAGCCAACCAAGTTATTTATTAGTGACATACTTCATTCATTCATTTCATTCATTTTTCCTTCATTTTTTTCTTTTCTCTTCTTCATCTTTTTCTCTTTTTTCTTTGTAAGCAACTCAACACCCATTCTTTGATTATAAACATCAATAACCAAGGCCAAATTCCTCTTCCACCTGAAGACTTTTCAAAAAAATCGCGTATACTCAAGCTTTTTCATCACATTAGCATTTATGAAATGAATTCAAACTATTTCGAGATATTAATCATGGCAATTGAAATTTTTTCATGAATAGAATATTAACGAGCAATTCCATGAAGAAAAAAAAATTAATTCCAGCCATAAACAATTTTTTAGAACTCAATTAACGCCTAATCACCCGCATTTGAGGAACAAAAGGGAGGTATAAATGATGAGATTTGGTGGTTCATTCTTTCCTTATGCCATGCTTTTGAAAAAAAAAATTCCTAAGATCTCATACACACCCCCCCCAACTAAAGATGGACATTGTCCTCAATGTCGAAAGGGGTACGAGTTTATTCAAGCAAGCATCCTAGAAAGCAAATAAAATTCTACGCTACTGGAAAGAACACACCGTGTTCAAATGGCGGATCCTGAATCTTTAATGGTGGAGGAAGTTGTTCAATTTGATCCTTGCGCTCCTCCGCGAGTATACTTCCTCCAAAGGCTAAATTGGACTCCAGCAACGTAACTCCCAACATCTCTATAATCTGGTTACATGTATCCTGCAAGAGATGAGTCACGTCAATCCAATTTATTTTAAAATTCTTCGCCATAAACACATTCCAAATATAGTCATCAAAATAAGTGAAGTAAAATAGAGCATGGTGATGACAACTCCCTGAAAAATGTGCACTACGCTCGGTATGATGCTCAGTCAATGTGGAGAGGGGTAAATGATTTTGTGAGAAAACTGGGGAAGGGAATGGTTCGGGCTCCATAGCGATATTCTTTAAACCAATGTCCCTAGTCATCTCCTCCTCCCGTTCATTCAAAATTGCTCGCTCATCCTCTACTTTGCACACACTTCCTGCCATGTCAATGCTTTCATTCGTGACTTCATCGTGACACGGCTCGCTCGATATACCTGCAATAGAAGATGAAATCAAATTAGATTTTGGAAATTGAATTTCAAACGAATTATTTTCTTCTACGCAAGTGGAAATCAGCTTAAGGTTTTCAATAGATTGCTGAATCTGTCGACTCCGAGCGAGGAATTTCTCTTGGAATTGGTGGGACGTAGCCTCCTGTGTCTGAATAAGCAGTTGAACTTCCTCTTTCAAGTGGTGCAAAGGTACGTTTACACTTTGCTCCTCTGGATCAAGGCTTGAAGGCTCCGTTGAATGGCCCTCTGAAGTCTCTTTCATGATTTCTTCGTCCTCTTGCAAAGACTCCATATAATTCCACGCCTCTGTCGGCGTCATGACTCCCAAGAATTCCTGCAGCTGTGGTCGTAGTCCACCTAGGAAGGACTCCATAAGTTCTTTCTTCGTAAACCCATGCTGCGGATAGCTCGATATTATGTCTGTGAATCTCCTCCAGGCCTGAAAGAAAGTTTCACAATCATTCTGATTAAAACCAACGATCTTGAGCTTCTCCATCCTATGTTTGTGTGCCTTATAATATTCTGCATCATACAAATTGTTCGTGCAATAGAATTTCATGTATTCCATATACTCCATTTTTAAAAAGAAAACAAAAAAATAAAATAAAAAAAATCCTAGACTATAAGATGGAAGGATCTCACCGAATGTTCCTCCAAACGAACTGAAATTGCAACTTACAAGTACTGTTATCCCCGTCAACGGCGCCAAAAACTTGCCTCGTCTCAAATGATGTGAGAACTACTCCCACACGCAGGAGATCGTGCAAGTAATATCCTGGTGAGTCCAGGTATCGAATCCACGGGACAACTGACCTACAAAACTACGATCGTCAATTTGAAAAGAGTAATAATACGATGTTAACCAACCACCTATCGAACGCAAAGATATAGGATCAAGAGTATGGAATAAGAAATGAAAATCCTACGATATTTACGGTGACTTTGGTAGGGGTACAAGTATAGGGAGTTTGTGTTGGGTTTGATTTCGTTAGGGTGTGTGCAACCAATGATTATCAATACCTTTTCTAGAACTCAACGTTTCGTCCGGTCAGGGCACGAGAACGTCGGAAAGTACGGCGATCAAGCATATGAAATCGTGCCAAAGAATTAATCAAGTGCAAATAGGGCGAAAAGATATAGAAATCAACAATTACGACACCCTAACTACGTCAACACCAACACATATGAAGTGGATGTGATACGGTTGTGAGTTCATTAGGATTTAATAATCGCTGAAATATCATGTCTTTTATATAACTCAACGCTTCGTCCGGTCAGGGCACGAAGACGTCGGAAGATGAAACGATGAAAACTAGTCAAAATAGCCGTATACGTATCACTAGCAACATTGATTTCATTAAACGATAAAAGCAACAATAAGTTCAGATTAGTGAACATGAATTGGCTAGCCTTGTCAGGGCTTAGCCATATGGGATGTAAATAATATCGACAATAAACAAATACCCAACAAATACGTTGTAGAAATCAATGTTACGAGTGATTTTGACATGAAAATAGGGCTAAAGACATGAAATTCATCAATTAAATACTCCTAATTACTTCACAACCATAGAACAAAGATCTTAGCCACGCATGGTGCGATAAAAATCAGATTTGATAGCAAAATACATCGTTATACTAGCCAAATACAATGAAATACACCAAATACGGGGTATAAGTTCAAGAATTTATCACCAAATCTCCTCTTTAAAGCCCAAAACTCCTTTAGAATAGGAAGAATAGCCTCTGAAATTTTTCAGAATTATCCCCTGGAGAAATACGCACAGTAGCCGCTCCAAAAGTCCCAAAATACGCCAGCCTCCCCCCAAAACCCTAGAAATACGTTTATATAATAGCATTGCGGGTTTGGGGGTATAACGGGTCGAAACCCGCTTCGTTTTCACGCCCAATAGCGCTCAAAACCCGCATCCACGACCGCCGCTGCTCTCTACCGTTAGATCCAGGCGGGATCTGCCCACGAGCTGATACGTGTCCCCGCTTAGCTGGTTGCTTCGATCCGTTCGCATCCGATCCGCTTGACCTCGTCTTCGTTTTAGGCCGTTGGATCGTAATCCAACGGCTAGAGAAGCTCTACGTCGCCGGCTCCGAACCCGTGTCCGTCGTTTCCTCGGATTCGCTTCGCACCGTTGGATCGAGGCGCAACGGTTGAGATGAATGCCACGCCGCCCGCCCTCTGTAGGCGCTCGAGGATCGTCGGATCGTGATCGAGCGGCTGAAGATAAGCCACGTCGCCGCTATCTTCCGCCCGTCAGATCTAGCGGGAATTGACCCGATCGCGCCACGTGTCAAGCGATGATTGGGCTGCGGCAGTATAATCGTATTTTTGAGCGTATTTCTGTATTTAAGTGGTATTCTGCATTCAAAAATACACAGTAATTAGCACAGATCTCAGAAAAATACAAATAAATAGTCGTTGGAATCGTGAGATCAAGACGGTGCTAGGAAAAATATAAAAAGGCAGAAATACTCAATAAAATTCGCGTTTTGTGCACAAATAGAGTAATTTCTCTAATAAATGATGATGAGAAAAATACGAATGCATTAGAGAACAATTAAGTATCATGTAGGCACAAATCAGGGCTAATTAGGGGGTTAAATACGTAATATTCACTCCGAATCAGGACCCCTCCGCATCATAGAATGAGCAGGCGAGGCCCCCCCAAGTCACCGCCTAGTCGGGAGGAGATTATCTAGGTTCACATCCCCCCGTCTTGCTTTATTTCTCCAAATGTACTAGTCCAATAGGACCTTTAAGAGTACAAATGCACTCCTCTTTCCTTTTCTTCATCTCCGACGGAGTTAACATTTTGCTAAGGCTGCACAAGAGTGAAGACCGCCACCTCACCGGACGGGGGGTCAAGCAAAACTGGTCCTAAGCCGAGGAGCTTCTCCCTCGCTGACCTACTCCATTGCTCGTAAGTCTGGGGGCAATTCCCCCAGCCAGCGCAGACACTGACCGGTCCTAAGCCGAGGAACTTCACCCTCGTTGACCGACTCCATCGCTCGTAAGTCTGGGGGAAATTCCCCCAGCCAGCACCGACGCCGACCGGTCCTAAGCCGAGGAGCTTCTTCCTCGCTGACCGACTCCATCGCTCGTAAGTCTGGGGGCAATCCCCCCAGCCAACGTAGACGCCGACCGGTCCTAAGCCGAGGAGCTTCACCCTCGCTGACCGACTCCATCGCTCGTAAGTCTGGGGGCAATCCCCCCAGCCAGCGCAGACGCCGACCGGTCCTAAGCCGAGGAGCTTCATCCTCGCTGACCGACTCCATCGCTCGTAAGTCTGGGTGCAATCCCCCCAGCAAGCACAGAAGCAGACCGGTCCTAAGCCGAGGAGCTTCACCCTCACTGACTGACTCCATCGCTCGTAAGTCTGGGGGTAATTCCCCCAGCCAGCGCAGACGCCGACTGGTCCTAAGCCGAGGGACTTCTCCCTCGCTGGCCTACTCCATTGCTCATAAGACTGAGAGGGACCCCCGCGGCCGGTGAAGACGGTTAGACCGACTCCATTGTTTATCGGACTGGGGGCAAACCCCCCGGCCGTTAATGACGTCAACCGACTTGTCCACTCGCGGGGCAAGGGGCGACCTCCCGGAGGAAGGAGGCGAGCGACCACCATCAGCAGAGGAGCCGAAGTCGCAGCAACAAAGCAAAATGCGTGAAAAATTCAAGTAGGTCAATTTCATTTCCAACAGTCAACCGAAGTACAAAAGCGTGTCTTTTTACAGGAAATCGAAGTGGAGGAACCTCCTTACAAATAATTCACTCTCGGCGAACAACAAAATTCGTCACCCATGAAAACTAGGGTGACGCCGACGGAGCAAAACTTTTCGACCAAGAACAAAAAATTGCTGGCTTAAATGAACATCCTTGCAATCAGCAATTGTTTGCCCCAAAGCAGAGAGCCGGTAAAGATGACAATGGAGATTGCGAGGTCAGGGATCCATTTCGAGTAGGCTGGGCCAAAGCGAAGCGGATGCTAAAAAATTTGAGGATGACAGGCCGGGAAGGACGACCTAGGGGACCCGGGCTCGGGAGGACGCGTCCTCGGGCGCCTCGCCCTGCTCGGAGCGAGGGGGACCGACAGGCGGAGAGGCTTGCCGGATGTTCTCCGCACAATCCCGAAAGGAGGACTGGACGACTTCGACGATCCGGGGGCCGATAAGGTCTTCATACTTACCGAAGGCCTCCCTGAGGACCTCGAAGATCCTCTCCCCCAGAGTCCCGACGACGCCCCTCTCCACCTCATCCGCAAACCGTGCCACCTGACGCCGATCCGACAGTTCCCTCTGGAACTCCTCCCTCTCCAGGCGGAACGACTCCTCCGCTTCCCCGGCCGATCGTCGAACGTCCTCCAACCCCCCCTGGAGATCGGCCACTCGTCCCTCTAGCTCGACCACCCGGAGCTTGAGTTGCCGAGACTCCATCTGGGTCGCCATCGCAGCTACCTCCACCGCCCCAGCCCGCTCGTGGTCCTTTGCAGAGGACTCCTCCAGCTCCCTCAAACGGGCAACTCGACGCTGCGACTCGACAGCGAGTGTTGAATCCTGAACGACGAGATATGAGCCAAGAAGAAAGCGAAGGAAAGAAAGGGACAACGGGATAGCCAGACCTACTGGAGGATCCAGACCAAGATGTCCGACACCTTGTCGGCGGGGGCCCTCTCGAGGAGGCCACGGTCCCGGGGGAGGACGGAGCCCTCGGCCAACTGCTGAGCCAAGGCTCGGTCGATAAACACCGAGTCCCCGAGGGTGACCTCGAGGGAGGCAGAACAGCTCGCCAACAGGGCACCGATTCCCGATAATGGAGGCAGGGCCGCTGCGACGGGGGGTGGTCGTCAGGGTCACTAGAAGATCCTCAGCGGCCACCGCCGGGGGCACGGAGTGCACCGAACTGGAGG
The DNA here is from genome assembly GCA_030789695.1 of Scilla litardierei. Classification (NCBI taxonomy): domain Eukaryota; kingdom Viridiplantae; phylum Streptophyta; class Magnoliopsida; order Asparagales; family Asparagaceae; genus Scilla; species Scilla litardierei. The sequence continues at coordinate 106,246 of JAULAV010006944.1, read as the reverse complement.
GATCCGAGCCTTCCTTCATCCACTTCCCTCCGTGAGGCTCGGCAGGCACCGAAGGGGAGCCCTTCTGCCTCATGGCACCTCCACCCTCGGAGACAAGAGGGGGCGTGCCAGGCCCAAGAGGAGCTGCACCGGACCCATCATCACCCCCCACCACTTGGGCCGGTGGGACGGATCCGGCTCTTGCGACCTCCCCGGCGAGGGGACTACCAGAAGTAGAGACGGGAGACGCGGCCGCCACCTTGCCCACAGTGGGCTCGGCTCGGCACACCTCCTCCTCGACGGTCCGCCGAGGCGCCCTTCCCGAGGTACTGCCTCGGCTCCGAGCGGCTCCACGCCGAATCAGCTCATCGACGTTGCGGGTGAACTCGCGACCAGCCATTCCTGCAAGTGAAACCAAAATCAGGGTAAGCCACGGGGCAATCCAGGACTAAAAGAGCGACCTACCCAGAGACCACAAGACGGCCTTCAGGAATAGGTCGTCCAGCAAAGGCCAAATAGACTTCGCCTCCAAGGGGAGGGTCGACAGCAGCGCGACGGCCGCCTGATCAGCCTCAGAGAGGGTTAGCGTTGGGCAAGGCCGACCTGACCCACCCCAACCTGTCAAAATCTGAGCATCCTCAAGGAAGACTACGAAGACATAACCCGAGCTCCAATCCCCCGCCCAGTGGGGTAGCCCGATCAGGCATTCCCTCCCCGCGCGGGCTCGGAGGTGCAGCCATGACCCTAAACCGACCGTCTGGATCTGATAAAAATAGAAGAGGAGAGGGAGAGATGGCTCCAGACCGCGATAGCTACAAAGCATCACAAAGCCAGTCAGAACCGCAACCAAACAGGGGGTAAACTGGCAAAGGGGCACCATGAGGTACTCCATGACTTGGATAAAGAAGGGATTGAGCGGGAAACGAAGAATCAGACGGAACATCTCGACGTAAACGCCGACTTCGTTGCTCCTCAGAAGACAGATCCGCTCGTCGATGAAAGGGACTCGAACATCATACGGGTGGCAGAGGTACTTTCCCCGAATCTCCGCAGCCGCCAAAAAAGGAGTCCTCGACGGCGTTCTGAGGATAACCGGAGGAACATTAAGCCGCGCGGCAACCAACGCCACATCGTCGCCCGCATAGTCTGGGAAGAGCTTCCCCTTCCCTTTGTCTCGGAGGGAACGGCTCCCCGAGGAGGAGCCGGATCCCACAAATCGGGGCCCACCACGCCTAGACTCAGGAGGATCCCTTGCCCCTTGGCCAAAGCCGCCTATCCTAAGAGCAGCCATAATATGAGGATGGGAAAGGAGTTACCTTTTTGTTTATTTGGAGAAGGCAAGAGAACGAAGGCGGCGGAAGACTCCGAGTTTATGAAAATCCCGGAACAGAGAGAGGAGCGAGGAAGAAGTTGGGATCAAAGCAGCCGGTGCACTTATATACAAGACCCAGGGGAGAATTCAAAACGCCTGACAGGAACGCGTGGCAAGCCTCAAAGAGCCGGCGGCGTTTCGAAATCGGTGCCAAGGGAAGTCCTATCGATCCACCTCATGATGACCTTCATTTATGACCGCGCCTCGACTGACGCACCAATCGGAACCCCAAGAGTCACATTGGTCGAACCGAACCGGCCAAGGCCGATCGGCCCCACCGATGGGGGCAATTGATACGTCTATTTTGCGGAGGCCCAACAGCATGGGCCCAAAGGCGCAGCCTACAACGCGAAATCGTGGGGGTCCAAGCCCACCCAACGAAACCCATGAAAGAACCCCAAACATCGATCCGACCCGACCCCGGAAACGCGCGAGTCACTCGCCCACTCCAGCGATAACCGTTCCCCCAGGCCCGCTGCCACTTAATGACCGTTATGGGGAGGTGCTGGCATGATGCGGGGAGCGGCGATGGGGAGGCGGATTGAGGGGGCACGATTGGGGGCGGATGAAGGACGTGAGTCATGGGTGGTCGCGACGAGAGGCCTATAAAAGGACTAGGAGGACGACTGAACAATGGACCGCATCTCAGGTAACAAAACCTAAGGTACTCCGTCAACGACCTAGTTCCCCCACTTCATCTCCTTCCCCCCGCTCGCGCCAGAGGACGTCGTTCCGATCTCCTCTCGAGTCGAACCATCCCCGCCGAGCCTCCTCTTTCAGATCGTCATCTGACTTAGGCATCGGAGGGGATTTGGCTGGAACCAAGGTCCGGCCTCCCTGACGAGTGTTCTCGTCTATTCAGGAAGACGTTAGATCCAAGTGCCGAGGCTTCCCCTCGGCTCCACGCCGGCCGCGCATCAAGCGAGGCGACCGAGGCTACCCCTCGTCGTCCGACCGACCGAGGCCGAGCGCGCCCATCCGAGCCGAGGCTTCCCCTCAGCTCCGCGTCGGTCGCACGCCAAGCCAAGGCGACCGAGGCTACCCCTCGTCGCCCGACCGTCCGAGGCCGAGCACCTCACATCGAGCCGAGGCTTCCCCTCAGCCCCCCTAAGGCCGAGGATCCAGACCCGGCCCAGCTGACGTACTCTGCGTCGACTGCATCTCCGATTCGCGTCATGTCTACACGTGCTCGACGCACCCAAGGGACCTAAATCGGCCCCTTGACCACGTTGACCGGGCAGTCCACGGTCAATGCTTCTGTAGTGAGAAAACACTCTGAAACAGATCCCCTCGACGGATCATCCAACATAGACACCGTTGTCTCAACGGGATCCATCTTCGAAATATACAGCCCCAACAGTGAGTGTCTCACCGACATTGATGATGATGGCAATGTAAAAAAATTGACATCCCTTAATCACACAATTTCTTTCAGCTGAATCCTGGACTAACGCTGAAAATTGACGCATTTGAGACCTGCAGCTAGGTAAAATAGAGGAGAGATGCGTGGTAAGCGTGTGGCAACCAGGAAGCAACCTGTTGGTAGCAGATACTGAAGGCACAACCATCATTTCAGAGATAATTCAGAGATAAAATTAAGGACACTAAGATTATTTTCATATTGCCAAACTATTGTGTTAATTGTTTTACATTACAAATATCATTTCAGAGATAATTCCAAATCTACTTTATAGGAATGCATCTTTATCAGTCGAAAACATCTCATCTTATATATACATGACAACCTCTCTAAACTAAATCCAAGAGAAGTCCACGGATCAACCAAACAATAGAAAGCTTCTGACTCTCTTTTGTGTTTCTGCACACTGCATTTTCTTTCAACATGTTCATTTATCCCCCTCTTAATTCTATTAATACGGTGCTGATCATATCATGTTATTCCAGTTCAGTGATATTTATTCTGACGCTCGGGAAAGGGGTGTATGCCTTCACATTGGACCCAATGTATGGAGAGTTCGTTCTGACCCAGGATGAGCTGAAGATACCGAAGGCAGTGAAAATCTATGCATTCTGTGGCTATTTGTTCAATCAAATTGACATCAAATTAGTAGCAGTCAAGTATGTATTTAACTTTTTTTTTGTTATTTTTCACATTTTTAGCATTTTTTAATCTTGCCGAATATATGAAGATCTTACTTAATCTGGCATGTTCATTTTTTGATCATTTTTTGCTTAATCAGTTTTAATCAGTTTTTTAATCTGGCCGAATATCATTTTTTAATTCCTTAATTCAATTCTGTTCTGAATTCGGTCCATACTAAACATTCAGAATTCAGTTCTGATCTTACCTATTTCCTGGGTGCAAGAAACCATACGTAAGATTCCCCAAAAAATATAAGTGCAAATTTTGAAATAAAGGATGTTGATAAAGTTTAAAGCATGCATTATTTGTTTAATTTTAGGGTATCCATACTAAACAAAACTATGAGAAATAACAACTTACAATAATTAGAATTAACAATCAGAAAACTGGCTGTAAATACTAAACATATATGTTGTTTATGGCTCAAAGTGATATATTAGTATTGTTTTAAAATAAAATACAGTATGAATACAATTAGGAATGCAACTTGGATTTGACTTTTAATTTAAAATTTAGAAGCTTATTCCTTACTATTTCGGTATAAGTTGGAACATATGCATGCTGGAATAAATAGGTCATTGATTTTTCTGTTTATACATGTCGTTGTTAGTTCTAGAATGTTTTGGTCTTTCAAAATGTTAATTTTGGTGCAATAGTTGCTAAGGGAAACTCTTCCAATTTTTTCCAATAGTAAGAGGATGTTTAGGGTAAAAGAACTTTTGAAGTCTTCATTTGGCATTCTATTTCAGTTTATCATGTAGATGTTATTTAAAAGTTCTGATGAATGTATTGTGTTGTTGAAAATTTGTAAGCAGCTATTAGTTCAAATCTTTGCGATGTCCATGGGATATGTGGCCTAGAGCCTACTTTTATTATAGAACGGGAAATTGCAGTCTAAATTACTAAAATCAAGCAGGATATCTCATATTTTTCCTTTCAAGCGCAATCCTTTGCTATGTACATTTTATTTTTCTTTTTATTGTATTCCATGGGAGCAAACGTGTGCACATTGGTGGATAATTGCAACATTTTTTCCTGTATTTGGAGGATCATTGTTTATTCTGTACTGTTGATTTACAAATGAGTTGCATATGTCATTTTGTATTCAAAAAATTGAGCATTTAATAATTTCAGTATGTTTTCATTGACTGATATCTCTTTATGGCGGCAACCTTTGACTTCTATCTCTTAATAATTTCAGTATGGTTTCAATGGCTGCTAACTCTTTTGAATTAATGCATGTTAACTACATGTGCTTGATGTTGAGAACTCAATTATATGCCTGTTAACTCAAAAGATAACTCAAAAGAGAATTAATTCATGTTAACTCAAAAGAGAACATAAATGTGCTCTAGATTTTAATATCAGTTGTTTATTTTCATAAAGAGAAGCTTAATTTGTGATTTCCTTAATAAGATCACCTTTTCGTTTCTACTTCTGTTCATTGATTCTTATAGTTGAATTTATACATTCTATAATGCTCATTTGATATGTAGGGGTTGTGTTTATCAATTTGCAGGGAAACACATATTGGTTAATGATGCATGCAAGCTCATATAAATGTGGATTTTTTGGTTCTGGAACTAATCCTTGACATAATTTCAGTAACTCATATGAGATTCATGATTATGTACCAATATTAGATGGTGGGAGGAGGGTTTGGGACAACTCTGCTCCATCAAACAGTTTAGTCTTGACTCTGGTAGTTGTGCATGAAGTAGAGGGAGCAGATACAAGTATCAACGCCATCACTAGGAATGTAAGTTATGTCTAACTCATCTCATAATTCATGCATAACGTGTTTTTTGGAGAAAGAAATGTTTTTGATGCAACTACAAAATAGAATCAGATCAGTTCTGTTGCTAGAATCAAATTTTAAATTGGGGCTTTGTATTATGTGCTTTTTATGATTTGGGTGTTTCAAGTTTGATCATCTGTTTGATTAGCCAAAATGATATGCACAAAATCACAAAATCATCAAACAATGATACGTGGACTAGGATAAAATGATATTGTTAGAAATTAAGCTGATGACCCCCTTTTGAATGCATGAGACTGCCCATTTTGAACCTAAACCTGAACCTGCCCCTTATGGCACAATTATGAGCCCCTTAATATGAGCCCCTTATGAACCTGCCCTTTATGAATGTATGAGACCCCCTTTATGAGCCCCTTATGTCCTTTATGAACTCAAGTTTGTGCCCATTAACCTGCCCCTTATGGTACAATTCATATCATTAGCAACAATATTCCCTAAACCTGATCTTGATGCATGATTTGGCAAGGTTTCAATGTTAACAGCCATATCTTTTAGAAGAAATCCTGTGAGCTAACAAGCTTTTCACAAATTTAATGCACCCTTACACTTACAAACTATCAAGTCATACAGCTAATGCACCCTAACACTGAAGCAATTTGACAATTTAGTGGTGAGTGTTTGCTTGCGATGCATTGTCATTTTAGAGTTCATAGCATGGCTTTGTTTCTGCATAGAGCCAGATTGTGTTTGCAACAATTTAGACATAGCCAGTATCAGTTTCTCTAAATTTTTGGGCATGTGTAGGTAATTTCTTAGTTGTGAAAGTCATTATAAACCTTAATGATGCTAAATTTTGAAAGTCATTTGGGAAATATTTCACAAGATGGTGTCATGCAGGTTTTGTAATATGGGAGAATGAATATAGCTCAATGGAGAATGTAAAGATGAAGATGCCAAGAATGATATGAGAGCTAACAGTAAATTAGGACAGTTGCATAATTGAATTACGCATTGTTAAGTTTATGTGAGGACCAAATTTGTTATTTTTGATTATGTTAATATAACATCAAACAAATTGTGTTCTTTCATAATTTAGAGCCCGTTGTTTGATTAACATTTGATTAACATGGAGTTGTAACAGCAAACAAATTGTGTTCTTTCAAAATTGTTAATATAACATAGAGTTAAGTGAGCATATATAACACAATCAAATATAACTCCATTGTTAAGTTTATGTGAGGACTAAATTTGTAAGAAATTGCACTGTTAATACTTGATTCTTATTTGGGTGTAGTACTGTGAATACTGGATTGTTTTTAATATAACATGGAGTTATGTGAGCACATATAACACAAACAAATATAACTCCATTGTTATGTTTATGTGAGGACTAAATTTGTTAATATTTGATTATGTTAATATAACAGCAAACAAATTATGTTCTTTCAAAATTTAGAGCCCACTGTTTGATTATGTTGGTATACATCTGGAGAGTCACTGAGAGCTTTCAAACATTTAATTTCTAATGACCCCCTTTTGAATGCATCAGGTTCAGGGAATGTTGGAATTTGTTGGGAGAGCATCATAACTGGATTGCCAAGCTTTCCTCTTGAGATTGACCAGGTTGATAGGGTAATGTATCATAGCTGGAGCAATGTATTATATCTGGTGTGAGTAATGTATCAACTTTTGGAGCCCACAGTTCAACCATTCCTTCAGAGATTGATAAGCTTGACAGCATCAAGTTCTGGGAATGTATCATAATTATGGGGGAACAATGTATCATATTTTTGGGAATGTATCAAATGCAACAAGTTCTGTCCATGTATCAAATTTTGAAGCACATTTTTATCAAAATTTGCTGGTATATGTATGTCAAAACTTTGTTGACCATAGTTCAAACATTCATGAGATTGAAATCCATGTATGATATATGTTATATGTATGTCAACATCCATGTATCAAAATTGGATGTTATATGTTCTATGTATGTCAAAATCCATTAATCAAAATACATGTATCAAAATCCATGTTTTATTAACATGATGTGCTCAAAATTTTAATGGTGTTGCAATGTATACAATGTTCTGGCAATATATACAATGACATAATATACATGATAAGCTCAAAATTGCCCAGGTTTTGGAATGGTTATATTTATGGAACTATAGTTCTACTCTATGCTTATGTAAATTGTTTTGGAAATTTGGAGCAACTCCATAGTTTTACTCTATGTTTCTGGAATAATAGTTCTACTCTACATTGATAAACAAATTGAGTGCTGTTAAATGCCATATGAAATTTAAACTTAAATTGATAAACAAATCTTAAATTGAGTGCTGTTAGCTGCCACATGAATTTGATAACCCTACATCATCCGAAATTGTTAAACTGCCTCGCAAGAATTGATAAACAATTTAATTTAAGATTAAGTTATTGAGGTTGTGGTGCAAATCTTAAATTGAGTTTTGTTACTGTATATCCTTACATCATTTGAAGTTGGGTTTGAAGTTGGGTACTGAGGTTATCACGGAGAAATACGAAATTGAGTACTGACTAATTTTGCACCACAACCTCACAAGAAAATTATCTACAAAAAAGTTTAACTATCAAGAATTTGGACAAGATAATTTGGACAAGAGATGAGATTTTGAGGGATATCTATTATACAATTGAGGGGCCGCCCGCGCCCCGCCAAATTTTTGTTCTTTTAAATTTTGGAAGGGTAAATAATTTTTGTGGAGAACAAAGATTTCGAGGGGATATCTTAAATGAGCTGTGCACGAGAGCACGGGTCTGCATCGAAGACGCCCCCGCCGAAGGCGCTCGCGCCGAATCTAAATTTTTGTTCATTTAAATTTGGAGGGGAAATAATTTTTGGGGAGAACAAAGATTTTGAGATGATATCTTAAATGAACCATGCACGAGGGCACAGGCCCGCACCAAAGGCGCCCACCTGCTAATTTTTTTAACGCTTATTTGATGTTCCGCGCCGAAGGCGTATGTGCCGAATTTGTTGTTTCACGCCGAAGGCGCCCGTGTCGCTAAATATTTTTACGCTAATTTGTTGTTCCGCACAATTTTGGCTGTAGAAATAATTTTTTGGGGAACAAAGATTTCGCGGAGGAAAATCTAACATGAACCGTGCCTGCAGGCACAGTTCATGCCTTTTGTGTGTGTGTGTGTGTGTGTGTGTGTGTATCTATATCTATATTACATTTGACAACTGTTTTTGACTTTAGGGCTGACTAGGACAAGCTGACTAGGACAAACAGGTTGATAGAAGGATGGTTGAGATTTAATCTTGTGAAATCAACGGTTGAGATGAGAGTTTGTGAAAATTTTGGGAGTGAAAAACATTTATAGGGAAATGAAAGTTTCTTGGGAAATGAAAGTTTTGGGAATGAAAGTTTCTGTGGAATAGTAGAGTGCACACAATTAATGCATTTGGGAAAAAAACTTTTGCACTTAATATTGGAGATCTAATACTGTTGTAGATCGAATGATCTCTCCCTCAATGCGGGGCCCACCATCCCTGCGCCGAAGGTTCCTGCACCTCCTAAATTTTTTAACGCTAATTTGTTATTTCTTGTCGAAGGCGCCGGCGCTGAATTTGTTGTTCTGCGTCGAATTGCTAAATTTTTTACACTAATTTGTTGTTTCGTGCCAAAGGACCCCACGCCGAATTTGTTGTTCCGTGTCGAAGGCGCCCGTGCCGCTAAATATGCTTACGCTAATTTGTTGTTCTGCACAATGTTGGCTGTGGAAATAATTTTTTTGGGGAACACAGATTTTGCGGGGGAAAATGTTAAATGAACCGTGCCCGTGGGCACGGGTTATGACTAGTACTCCAATAATATAAATCCAGAGAATAACCATTAAAAACAAAATACAACAAAGAATAATACATTCATATACAAGAAGGGTCAAATTCAATATTTCAAATATTAATATTTCAAATACAAGAAGGGTCAAATACAATATTTCAAATATTAATCACACTCTCTCAAGTACACCAATATCTCCCTAGAATAACACTCAAATTACACCCACGAGTAAACTCCAACATCCAACACCCAGCTGCACTTGCAAGACTACTATCACCTGAAAACCCATGGGAGGAGCATGTCAAAACGTGTCTAAGTAGGATTCCCAAACTCATGGCACATTATTAACATGTTATGCAAATGCTACATGGCATGGCAAGGTGACATAATATAAATGAAACATGAAAGAAGCATGTATGATATAGAAGTAACATGATACCACATCATGACATGGAACATAAAATGAGACATAAGGACATTGAATATAATGTAAGCTACAAAGCATGATGTCTTACATATTTAAAGAAAAGTGAACTATAACAATTCAACAATTATCACATCATATGATATCATACTTTGCATTATATTATTACAAGTTGTATTAAGCATGATTATGGAATAACAATACCCTACACATATGGGTCATGTGGCTATCATGACATGGCTTCAAAGCATTTTTCCATTTACTTTCCATTTCATTCATATAGGGCCATGCATCTCCTTGTGCATCCCTTTTTCCATCACATATACCACTATGAATCCATGCCATGCTTTTTCTTTGCAACCACATTTGTGTGGTATTGAAATTCCACACCAAGTTACAATAATATTAAGCCAAATCCCAACACACAACATTCTACAACATTTTCATTTTCCTTGCCTTTCTTTCTTCTCGTAACAATTCCATGAATTCAATACTAGTACAATGGCCGAATTGTAGCATCATGGTAAGAGGCTCTTTCTTAAATAGTTAAAGTGTACAATTACATGATTATTGCAACATAAAGATTGCTTCAAAATGCATTCTTTCATATGCAAGCACAAGTCCCAAAATTAGCAACAACCATGGCATACCATAACTTTATAAAAGAACACAAGATGTTAATTTTATAGCATAGCAATAAAACTATAACATGTAAGTGCATCTTAGCATTTCATAGCATGTCAATTATAACTATGACATGTCAATTATAACTAAAGCATGGCAATTAGGAAAATGGCCTGAAAATAATATGACATGAGAAGTTGAGGAATCCCACCCAACATTGATGCATAGCCAAGAATTCCTCCAAGAGAATACCCAAGATCCTATACTCTCCATGTATCCACGTTTTCTAATCTTCACCCCTCCAAAAGACACCATCTAGCTCATGAATCACCCACCTCAAAGCTCCAAACTCTCACACAACTACTAGCTACTCACAATGCTTCATAATGAAAGGGAAAGAGGCATTAAGGGTGAAAAACACGAGATATTAAGACCCATAAGATTTGGTCCAGATCTGGAAATGGTTTTGGGGGAGGTCTTTTGGCATGGAAATAGAATGAAAAGGGTTAGAGATGAAAGGGAAGAAAGGGGACATAGGTTAGGGTTTCATCTCTTTCTTTTTCCTCTTCTTTTTCTATCTTTTCCTCTCTTTTTCTCTCTTTTTTGTACAGAATTTTCGCAGGTTTTTGGGGCTGGTTTGGTTTAGATTTTGGTGGAAGGGGAGAGGAGAGGAGAAAAGAAAAAGGAAAGGGGAGAGATTTTAGGAGGGAGATGATGAGTCATTAAGCCTTGTTATCATATCCTCATTAAAACTCTCCCTACTAATGACACATAGCTACAATCTTACACAAAACCCCATCCAAAACTCAAAATCCCATACAATATCTAACCCCCTACGTACGAAAACACCCTCCTATTAATAACAATAGCAACAACATCAAATATCTATGCCATATACACAATAAACATCCAAAAAGGCACATTTACTAAACTAATTAATACATACACATACTATATGTATACTACACATGTCCAATACTCAATATATAGATATACACTATCATATATATCCATTACACCCTTAGAATACACACACACACACACACACACACACACACACACACACACACACACACACACACACATCACACAATACTTATAAGAAAATAATGTAGGCATTCAAATGTATATACCTAGTACTCAATTATACTAACAATTATACAAACACACATATCGATATAATATCCACACATATATACACATACAATGAGCTATACCAAATTAGTGTACACCCACATACATACATGTATATATATACAAGTACACTAAATGCACAACCATATATAAATATATATATCACATCTTCACCACTATAATATATATATACACACATATATGTATCTGTATAATACATACACCCAAACCATACATACATCCATCTATACACGTACCCATCCAAGTATAACCATCCATATCAATACAAATATACACACAAACAAGCCATACACACCCACAACCATATTAAACACCCAAGTATACACAAAAATATATAAGTATATAAACATATACACATACACATATCTATACTCCAATTCATATTATATACACATACTAGTATTGCACACTTAGGGGTATTACACATATCGAGTGTTTTATTGATTACTATATGTTAAAGCCAAAATTGACGATAACAATATTTGGGTTGAAGATGGCTCCTTCGTCAGGGTGGAGCATCGCCAACGGTTGAAGTGGGACTGTGAACGAGCGTCTCCGGGTCGAGAGAACTAGGATTGGACTCCACGGATGTATGTTGACCCAGCTTCACGATATCTCCATAATCCTGCAACATAAGAAGATATTTAGGGGATCGGGATTGGGGCCCGACCGATCCCCCTCTGATGCTCAAGTTAGCTTCTCGTTGATAAAAAGTATTGAGCTATCTCAAAGAGAAGATGTTAGAGAAGGAGATGAAAAGTGTATATTCTTGTATCATGCTTAGCCTTTGTTGGGGATCTATTGATGTATATTTGGCCTCCTCTCTCCATTGATCTTTTTGGAGTATTTATCTCCCCTTTCATGGTTTGTAACTTCCTACTCATGAAGTGGTCTCCCCCCTGTAACCTCCCCTATTAATCTCCCTTTATTTTAGCTATTTATTGCCCATTTTAAGGCTATTCAAATGGCCTATAAATAGGATCTATCATCATGATGGAATGTGGGGGTTTGACTTATTCGACCAAGTATAATGGGCCAAGTGATCAATGAGTTGGCAATTTGACATGATAAATGTTTACCTTCCTTGGCAGGCTTCGGGGCTATATGGTCGAAGCATACCGTTTTTATTAGGCATTGCTTATTAAGTAGAATTTATCAATTCATTTCGTGGGCCGGACCCATGGTGAAATTGGTATCAACAATGGCCCCCATCCCCTCGAGCACAACCTCCATAAAGGTTAAGGTCAGGTGATGTGATAACCATGAGGAAGAAATAACTTTGGTCGAGCAGTCGGGTAGCGAAAAGGAATGTCATTCGGTTGCAAGGGGTGGTCCCTTCGTCTTATGATTGATGATAAGGAATGTCGTTCGGTTGCTAGGGGTGACCCCTTCGGCTTACGGTCGACGACAAGCACTATCATTTGGCTACGAGGGGATGGCCCATTCGACTTACGGCTGGCGACAAATGTCGTTCGGTTACGAGGGGGTGGCCCCTTTGTCTTACGACCGACGATGAGGATTGTCGTTCGGTTGCGAGGGGGTGACCCCTTCAGCTTTACGGCCGACAACAAGCATTGTCGTTTGGCTGCGAGGGGGTAGCCTCTTCGGCTTACGACTGGCGATGAATGTCGTTTATTGGCGAGGGGTTGGTCCCTCGACTTATGGGTGACGACGTACATCGTTTGGTTATGAGGGACTTGGTCCCTTCGGCTTACGGTCGACGATGGAAGTTGAGTCATTCAGTGGCGATGTAACGGCCACGGCCCATCGTACGTATTTCGTACGTACCTCTTTGGTATATTGGAATATGTGTATTCTTGAATTTTGATTTTTATTATATTTTCCTTGGCTCAGGCTCGCGATCGGACCCCGTATTCATGATTCTCTCGATGTCGCGATCGTCCCAGTGTTTTCCTTATAATTTTTGGGCGACACCGAGTCGAGGGGCATAATAGTAAATCTTATGTGTGTGTGTGTGTGTATATATATCTATTCCTATACTAAATATATTCTAATTTAATTAATTAAATGTAACGTTCTGTAAAGAAAATCTTTTGATTTTAAAAATAAAAACAAACTTTTTCTTAACAATTTATCCTATGATATCTTAACTCCCACGCATGGATCCCATTAAACCCACAACTGCACTCTCAGTCTCTCCTCTCGCCCACGCCCCCATGCAACACGATCTCATGCGCAGATCATGCAACCACCTTACCCACTCGTCCTTCTTCTTCTTCTTCTTCTTCTTCTTCTTCTTCTTCTTCTTCAAAAAATCCAGCACCGCGCCCTCTCCCTTCTACCTGCAAACCTCGCGACCCCCGTCCTTACAAAATTGCACCGTCTCCTTCTTTCTCCTCCAAAGCCCACAACAGCTCGCAACCTCGACAGCTCATCGCCGTCACCCCAGGACATCGCCACCATCACAATCCTCCGCACTCCGACACACCACCAACTCGACAGTGCCCCTCCACCCTCGCCACAAACTGCCGCACCCATATGCCTCCTAATCTACATAACATGCCTCCAACGACCCCCGAGCCTCGTTCTCCACCTCTCTTCGATTTACTCTCTGCTTTTCATCATCGACAACAACCATCCTTCCGACCAACTTCCCCACTGCCCAATCTGACAACCTGCAGCCTCCTCATCACCGGTAACTTCTCGCCGCCGACAAACTCCCCCTTCCTTCGTTGAACCCAACCTCCTGGCGATCTCCAAACCATGCCCTCCTCTACTGTAACTCCATCACCTCACAGTCCGACCCGACCTTTTCTCCGATATCCCCCTTGAAGACCTCCTGCAACGCTGCAACTGTCGCCTCCACCTGAGTCTTCCAACCCCGACTTCTTCCCCACGCCATCGCGAGCAGGAGTTCTGACGGCAACCACCCGCAACACCATCTTCCCTTCGCCAGCTCCATCGAACTCGCCGTGCCGCAACCCAGCCTCCTTCGACTCGACAGCCTCCTTCCCGACGGCAACGCCACCTTCACGCTCCACCACTGCTCAACGCTGTGTCTCGACCCCTTCCATGCGTCACCGGTTAGTAATCCTACCAAACTATGCTATAACCCACATTTTAGGATAAAGAGTCTAATAAAAATCGAATTATTATACGTCGTAGGAGTTATTCAATATTTTAATTATGTCGGGACGAACCTAATTCAGAAATATGCTTAAGCAAACCTGAGAACCAGTCATGACATAGCGTAGCGCTCGTCAAGCGAACCCACGACACCCAATTCACTGAAAACAGGCAATTGTGTGAATTTATATAAATTATTGAAGTTAATGTACTTAATCGCATGTTTAAGAATCAAAAAGTGATATTGAAAAATACTTGTATCCAGCACGTTTATTAATTAACCAATTAATTTCCTTGTTTTAAATTGTTTTAAACGTCATGGAAATATTGAAATGCTGAAAATTAATATGGTATCGTGTTTCACATCATGCTTGTATAAACTTGCTAGAATTCCATCTTTTGATGGATTAAAATTGCCTGGTAGTACAGACATTGAAGGAATACCTTGAAAGTACTTGAAATCGGGAATTCGTACGCCTCAATGGAAAAATCTTGAATACGTGAGCTCGTGCATCTTGATTAGTCTGGCTCGTGTTCCAGCACAACATTTGGGGTGGGGTTAGGGTTGAGCGGCTGCTAAGCATGTGTGCAAGGGTCCCCTTCAAGAGCACCATCTATACAGTGGGTGGCGTTAATTACGATTATACCCTCGTGAGAATCATGATTATACCCGTGTGAAAAGGATCGATTCACTCACCACGTCTTAAAGGCGAGAACCCTAGGCATGATAGAAATCATATGCATGGAACTTGAATCAATTATTGTTACTTTACTTGCACACTATAATTGCCATGACTATCATGTTGTACTATCATTAGAACTGCCATGTTCATAAATGCCTTACTTAAATTTCTTTAGAATTGCCATGATTATAATTGTACTACTGATTAAATGTATAACTGTGACATTAGAACTACTAACCTCTTTTATTATGTTTTAATAATTCATACACCTTGCTTTGGGGCAACTCACCATTTACTTGCCAGACCTTTGCTGACATACATTCATGTTTTTGGAATGTATGTCAGATCACGGGACAGAGTACTAGGAGGAGGAGTTGTTTGAGGTGGCTGATCTAGTGAGCCAGGAGTTTGTTACCTCGGAGTCGCTCCATGCGGAGGACTAGAGACTTGTTCTGTTGATGTTTTAGATTTGCTTAGCACCTTGTAGTAGGAGTATGTATCCATGTTGTAGTTCCCTTTGGTCATGCTGAGGCCGTGTTGTTTTTATTTTATGTACGAACTTTTGGATGTGGCTTTGAATGAATGAATGTTCTATTGTTCTGAATGCATGCAAGAAATCATGCGATGTTGTTGTCACAGATGCTTAGTGAACTCGAGCTTCATCGCTCCAGTTCATGCGGACCTTCGTAACGTTCTCGCTTCCTTCGTTTTTAGGAAGCGGGAGTTTACAGGTGAGGGGTTGGCCCATCGTCTTACGACTGACGACAAATGTCGTTCAATTGCAAGGGGTTGGTCCCTTAGCTTACAGTCGATAACGAGGTTTATCGTTCAGTGGCGAGGGGTTTGGCCCCTCGGCTTACTTCTAACATGAGGATTGTCGTTCAGGGGCGAGGGGTTGGCCCCTCGGCTTATGGCTGACGACGAATGTCGTTCAATGACGAGGGTTTGGCCCCTCGGCTTACGGCTGCCGACGAGGATTGAGTCATTCATTGGCAAGGGGTTGGCCACTCGGCTTACGACTGATGACGAATGTCATTCAGTTGCAAGGGGTTGGTCACTTGGCTTACGACTGACGACGAAGTTTATCGTTCAGTGGAGAGGGGTTTGGCCTCTCAGCTTATGGCTGACGACGAGGATTGAGTCGTTCAGTGGCAAGGGATTGGCCCTTGGCTTACGGCCGATGACAAATGTCGTTCAATTGCGAGGGATTGATCCCTCGGCTTATGGTTGACGACCAAGAAGAATCGTTCGGTTGCGAGGGGCATGAACCCTTCGTCTTACATTCAACGACTAAGTAGAGTCGTTCAGTTGCGAGGGGGTGGTCCCTCAGCTTATGGCTGACGACCGATGTCATTCAGAGGCAAGGATTTGTCCCCTCGGCTTACGAGTGACGACGAATTCCGTTCAATAACGAGGGGTTGGCCCCTCGGCTTACGGTTGACGACGATGATTGAGTCGTTCAGTGGTAAGGGGTTGGCCCTGCATACGGCTGAAGAAGAATGTCGTTCAGTTGCAAGGGGTTGGTCCCTTGGCTTATGGCTAACGACGAAGTTTTTCGTTCAGTGGCGAGGGGTTTGGCCCCTCAGTTTATTGCTGATGAAGAGAATTAAGTCGTTCAGTGGCGAGGGGTTGGCCCCTCGGCTTACGACTGACGACCAAGGAGAATCGTTCTGTTGCGAGGGGTATGGCCCCTTCGTCTTACAACCAACGACTAAGTAGGGTCGTTCAATTGCAAGGGGGTGGCCCCTCAGTTTACGGCTGACGAGAAATGTCATTCAGTGGGAATATGTTGGCCCCTCGGCTTACGGCTGACGATAAGGATTGAGTCATTCGGTGGAAAGGGGGTTGGTCCCTCGGCTTATGGCTGACGACGAATGTCGTTCAGTTGCAAGGGATTGGCCCATCGGCTTATGGCTGATGACGAAGTTTGTCGTTCAGTGGCGATGGGGTTGGCCCCTTGACTTATGACTGACGATGAGTGTCGTTTAGTGGCAAGGGGTTGGCCCCTCGGCTTACGGCTGACGACGAATGTTGTTTAGTGGAGAGGAGATGGTCCTCGGCATACGGCTAACCACCAAGGAGAATTCTTCGGTTGTGAGGGGCTGGCCTCTTCGTCTTACAGCCGACGACTAAGTAGGGTCACTCAGTTGCAAGGGGATGGCCCCTCGGCTTATGGCTGCCGACCAATTTCATTCTGTGCCGAGGGTTTGGTTCCTCGGCTTACGATTGACGACCAAAGAGAGTAGTTCTCGTCCTCTCACCTGTATCGGCCTCGCCAAGGATTGGTCATCTTCGTTCTGTGCCGAGGGGCTGGCATCTTCGGTTGCGAGGGGCTGGCCTCTTTGTCTTACATCCGACGACTAAGTAGGGTCGCTCAGTTGCGAGGGGATGGCCCCTCGGCTTATGACTGACGACCAATTTCAGTCTGTGCTGAGGGTTTGGCCCCTCGACTTACGATTGACAACCAAAGAGAGTAGTTCTCATCCCTCTCCTGGATCGGCCTCACCAAGGATTGACGTCTGAAGTATATAGACTGTTGGCTGAGATGGAACTAACCCAGTAATGTACAGAGATTTTTCGCCACCATAAGCCAGCGTTCATTGTAGTGATTGAGATCACATGGAAGTTTCCCAACTTAGGAGTCATCTTTGAACAGTTTGCTATTGTCCCTAGGCAAAGCTCTAGCACAAGACGTCAACCCCACTGTCACTGAGGAGACCGTAGCTACGACACCATGAACCACCAAAGTAGTGCCTCCTGAAGCCCTAACTTTCAATGCCCCAGCCTCATGATCGTATCTTTTCTATTGTACGAGCTTTACACATTTTTACATGTACAAGCTGTGCCCCTCCTTCATCAATAAAATTTCTTTTATTAAGAAAGAAGTCAGACCTCCGAGCTAGGGTAGAAGGCTCGTGAATACTCCAAGTCCTAGGTCAGAACTTGGATAAGAAGCTTCGAAATTTGCTTGTCTCATGTCATAAAGGGCCTCCGAGCTAAGTAGAATCTTCACATTTGAAGTAATCCCAAGGCTCGAAAAAACTTCCAAGTCTCAAGTCGTAGAGGGCTGAGCTCGGCCCCGATGCCATCCATATTCCCCCTTGATAGCTCAAGCTCACGCACCGTGAAGGTAGAGAGGACGAGATGTGGGAGATCATCCCTCATGTTCATGGCCAAGTCGAACATAGAAGAAGATCGGCCTTGGTCGCATAGTTAGGTCGGCCTGCAATTGATTTTTGATCGTATTGCTGGATCGGCCCATGAGTGGCCCCCGATCATATAGCTAGATCAGCCCACGAGGCCTTGAGAGAGTAGTCCCTGATCATATGGCCAGATCGGCCCATAAAGGAGTGGCCCCCGATCATATAGCCAGATCATCCCACGAGATATTCTGAATGTGATTTATGCTTAACTGTAAATCTACGCACTTTAAAGGGAGAGTAAAATAGGAGAATCTAGTTATGATCGTTCTGTTAATGTTTCCTTGGAGTTATTTTCTCAACATGATATAATTTTCTTTGAAAAACAAAGAGGCTAAAAAGAACAAGTACAACGATTTTCTAGATCGACCTGCCGATATCCCTGACATATAGTTGGACCGGCCTGGGAGGGAGTGGCCCCCAATCGTATAGCTGACCAGCCCACGAGGTCTTTCGACATCATCGATCGTATAGTTGGATCAGTCCACGAGGGGGACCCTCCAATCATATAACCGACCAACTGGCGAGGTCTTCTAACAACCCCGGTCTTATAGCTAGATTAGCCAGTGAGGAAGTGGCCCTTGATCATATAATCGACCCGCCTATGAGGTGTTCTGAGTTATCCCTGACCGTATAGCTGGTTCGATCCACTAGGAAGTGGCCCCTGATCGTACAACTCTGACATCCTCGATCGTATAGCTAGATCAGCTAGCGCGAGAGTGGACTTACTTGCATCAGAAGGTAGACTTACTTGCTAGGTCTTTTGACATTCTCCCATCATATAGCTAGGTTGGCTAGTGAGGAAGTGACCCCTGATCGTATATCCGACCAACCCACGATGTCTTCCCGATCGTATAGTTGGATCGGCCTACGAGGGCATCCCCCAGTCGTATAGCCGACCCTCCTGTGAGGTCTTGTAACATATCATGCACACTCCATAGAAAGTGAAATAGGAGAAGTCATTTATGGTCTTCATGTTAGTGCTTTCTTGGAGTTTTTAGCTTGACATGATATAAATTTTTTTGAAATGAAAAAAGAAGCAGAGAAACCGAAACGAAAACAACATAAGTGTTTACTCAGTTTACTTATTTTTTGATGTCAATACTTCTGCGGATGATATGCTCCTCAAGGATGAATGCGATCTCTCTCGTTCATGGATGGTCATCCATGTATGTCATCCTTACATGTCGTCATGTCTGACCAGCGTGTCACTGGGAGCTCTTTTGGCCATAGCCTCCTTTGTCATCATATACCGCTCTGCTCTAGCAAGGAGCTGATCCAAGCTATGGGGCGGTTTATGGTGCAGAGATTTCCTCAGGACTTCACATCAAACTCCCTTTTTGAGTGCCGCGATGGTATCCTCATTGCTGTAGATCTTGACGTCCATCCTCTTTGAACTGAAGCGTTTCAGAAATCTCTGCAATGTCTATCCCTCTCTCTGTACCAAGGTGAAGAGGTGGTTCGAGCTTTACTTCAACTTTCTTCCTACCTTGAATTGTTGGCAGATGGCTTGGGCTAGACTCTTAAGCGACCCAATGGACTTGTTGGGAAGTCCATTGTACCACTCCTTCGCGACATTACGTAGGATGTTCTTGAAAGCCCAACGGAGGAAGGAGTCATTGGATCCTTGTATCTCCATCACCCCTTTTAATCTTAGACATGTTCATTAAATCACCTGAGCCATCATATTTGTTTAGGCCAGGCATCTTGAATCTGGACGGTGGTAGTACCGAGGTGATTTTATTCTTCAAGGGGGTTCGCTCCTCATCCGAGTTGTTGGAAGAGTTCGGACGGTGAAGGATGTCTCTCCGAGCCTTCCTCTTATGGCTTGTGTGAGATCCATGATGAAGACTGCGACTTTTCCCATGAGGGGTCCTTCTCTGTCGATCATCAGCCAGAGTAGGGCGATGGTCCTCAGCTTCATTGAGTGAAGGCCATGGGCCCCTGAGACCAGCTGTAGTTGAGATGCCTGGTGGGCTCACATTTGGCTGGGACTATGAACCCGTCAATCGTTTGATCACGACAGTCAATGCTCGAATATTGGCGCTTACCTCCCGTGAGAATGCCTACAACGGCCCCAAAGTCACACATATGACTTGGGCTTTCCATGAGTGGAAGAATTTGGATCCACAGGCGCAGCAGAACATCTCCTGCCCCTACGGTAATTGGCCTTTTAGGCCTTTGATTGGTGGATCAAGTCATTGTCACTGTGGCTGAAGATGTGGATGTCAACTTGTTTTACATAGACGGAGCCAAATTGTTTACGGATGTTTTCTCACCATGTATATTATTACATGAGTGTATAGTCACATTAGCTGGCTTAGGATGACATTGGCGACTGATTGAACCTTGGGCGAGCTAACCCCAGGCTGCGTCGGCATCTATCTGAGTAGCTACAGGCTGGCTGAAGACTGCGCGAGCTATCTCCACACCTTACAATTCTCGATCAGAGCTACTGGCGACAGGCTAGAGATTGGGATAGCTGTTTGAAGAGCTCTTTTGGTTTGAGCTGATTCTATTGAGTCCGAGCTGTCTCTGGACTACATCCAGGTTCTAGATACTAGGTGAGTTGACTCTGGGCTTAATGGACCTCAGTTTGAGTTGTTGGAATCCCATCCAGGCTTTCTCCTCCAAGTACGAGTCATGGGTGCTCTGGTCCGTGCAATTCCGAGTCACTTTCAGCCTCATAGGCACTGCGTGAGTCGGGACCTGGCTGAGAGGCCCTCGATCAGATCTATTTCCAATGTCTCTGAGCTACCATTGGCTCCCTACACTAGAGAGATCGTTACGGAGGGTCGAATCTGGGGGCCGACCTAATCTCTTCTTATGCTCAAGTCAAAATGACTCAAATGAGGCTCGGGGTAACTATGGCCGATCTGTTGGGATAGGGATCAATAGTTATCCCACTGACATATGGATGAAATATAGACATTTTGGTCGAAGTAGATCCTGAGCGTATGAGTACCTGACCAGAGATTGTCTGAGAGATTATGTGAGAAGTTGTCCTCGATTGTGACTCTCCCTTCCCCCTCCATCCGAGAGTACTTATAGGCGGGACGTTAGTAACGTCCGAGCCTTTAATGTACTCTGTTGCCTCAGTTGTCGCCATGAATGCTTTCATTGATGCTGAGCTTAATAGTCGGTATTGACGAGGGAGCCTGATAGTTAGCTCGGCCATCGTCTTAAATGAAGAGACGGTAGGCCTTATGTGAGGGTCTCTAGGCTATTGGGCTAAAGCTGTGGACTTTACTGGGTTGTCTGCCCAAATAATCAATTGAGTGATCATTGGATCGGCCCTGTATAAGATAATTCTTTCATTTCCTACATACAACCAATCTCTATCACATGAAAGCCATCAAAGCCAAGGGTTAAAGCCGAAGCAGAAGACGAAGCCAAAGCCAAGCCATGGAAATATTGGCGTGAAAAGCAGCCGGGAAAAAAAAGGCCAAAACAATCCATGTCACCGACCCATCAACATTGCTTGTTCAACAAATCCCAACGTGAACCAGCATGGCAAGCTTGCCAATCGGTCCCCTCACAATCTCTCCAGTTTATGACAATCAACAAAAATGCCAGAGGCCATCAACATTGTTTGTTCTGCCCCTCCCAACGTGAACTGCATGGCAAGCTTACATCCGTTCACATTCTCCCAACGTGAATCATTCAATCTCCCCAATCTCTTACAATCACCAAAAACGTCAGAGGCCATCAACATCCGTTCACATTCTCCCCAAACGAGTGGCTGTAATAAATGGGAGATACTTAAAAGTGGACTAAAAGGTTATAGGCTCCCCTACGAGTCAATTTAAATGTTTGGAATTCATCATACAATATGATTCTCAACATTTAATATATATAATCTGTTGGTAAATGTATGCCACCAAGGTCAATTATTTTGCAATTGGAACACTGTGTTCAAAATAATAATATGTTATTTGTGTTAGAAGAGGATTGGAGAGGATTAACCATGGCAAATAGCCATGGTACTATATTTATAAAACTCTCATGTTGATTTGGGAGTCAAAGGGCCTCCCCACTAACTTAGTGGGGAGTAATGGAGAGTGATGAGGGGAGGGAGGCCAAAGGCCTCCCTCAACTCACAACACTCCCCCTCATCTCTCCATTACCTTGGGTTAAGCATATGAATACTTCCGAAATCAGTATGCCAATGGGGTGGATACTTCTGGATCCAGAGCCACTGTGGTTGCCTCGTTAAAACCTTAGCTGTGGAAAACCCAGTGGGAAAAACCAGCAGCTTAAGGGAAAAGAGTACAACTATCAAGGGACTCCCCCTGATCTGTACAAGCTTCAGGCTTGCAGATCTCCTATGTATCTATACAATCATCTCCTATTCGTCTATACATCCATCATGTTCTGAAAGAAAATACAATTATCACTCATCTATACAAGTTTCACTCATCTAGCGGCTATTGGAAGGCAGAGTCGCTCTGGAGTGTAATGCTCTTCGAAGTTGGTAGATAACTCCACTAAAGTATTCTTTGAATCAGTCTTCAGTATGTCTGCAAGGTACTGCTAGACCTGGCTGAGCGTTTTCAATACTTGCTTCGTGGATGATGAGCTTCTCAGAAGATGTAGACATTGGATGATGATGTGTATATATTTAGGAGATGGCCGGCCTATTGTGTTTCAGTCATCGCGATGATCTTTAAACCTGCATATGCAATAAATATTCCTTGACCCTTGGAAGTTGCGCAGAAGCAGCTTATCCTTGGTCTAGTGGTGCTCTCCAGGGCAACACTTTATCTGGTTAACAACCTTACTGCAGACGTTCTATCAGAGACACGTGCAGTTGGCCAGATAAAGAAGTGTAACAAGTACACTAAAGCTAGGCTCTTCGGGACCTAGGATGTCCTCCCCCTCTTCCAGCTACTGGAAGGTGTCATAAATAAGCATACATTTTTAATTGGATGCAAGTGGACATCATTCTTCATAAACTCCAGGTGTATGAATGATATTAAAGGATTCCACCACGAAGGTGTTAAACATATAAGCCGAGATAATACCTTGTTATACCTAGGTTTTTCATTTACAAGGTATGCTTAAAGCTATCTGATTTCTAAATGGTCTCTGCAGGAGATCCTATTAGCTTTAAGTCGACCACATATACGGCGAATATTACAAATTCTGTCATCGATCTTTCGAAAAAGATACACAGGCAGAATATTGCTAAGATCAACTAATGATCTTTGTAGCCTTTATGGAGAAGACGTTTCTACGTCTCTCTTTCCTCTCTGGGGGTAGAGTATACCCTTCTGAAAGTTTTATATAGATCTCTATATCTATATTGCCGTATATATATGCAGTCACAACGTCCATGAGCTGCATGTATTGGCTTTTGCAGAGAAGTTTAGGCTTAGTAGGAAAATGATCACTTTTCCTTCATTTCAATTTCTTTATGAAATCTAAATTATATTCCACAGGTTTTTACACATTCAGGTGTATAGACTACTGGTCCAAAGACTTTGCTTTTCAAGAGTGAGTCCAGCTCTACTCTTATTGCCTCGTCCCACTTTGGCCATTCTATGCGTTTACGCTATAGAAAAGTGGGTAGACGTCATCGTCGTATTCAGCGACGTGAACGGCAATAGCGAAAGCAAAAACCGTCGTCGACGACTGTGCTATATCTATCCAGTACCTCTCCAGTACGTACGTAATATAATGATGTTTCTCCTGTTATTTCCTCTGCAGGGGAAATTAGGAGGGGAGAGGTTGCTGGTCTGAGCTCAGCATCCTGTGGTTGGATCATTTTGATATATCCAGGAATCTTCCTATTTTGAGGAATTTTATATGTTGATCCTGGCAGGCGTCCTCTTTTAAATTGAGGTACAGCCAATTCTGCTGCCGGTGGATTGCATCCATCTTTGGGAATGTCAATCCTAGCTGGCGTGTTGGCAGCAGGGACATGTGAACGAACAATCTTCTGGTTGTCCGTAATTTTATCCGGCAATTGATGTACTTTAGTCTGAATGTGAAGGATCTTCTGGATCTCAACTTCACACAGAAAAAAGTATGCGGATCATAACGAGATGAGGACTTTTGTGTCCCATGATATCGTCTCAGAAGCTTCAGGCTTCTTTAGACTGCATGCCTATTTCAATGAGAATTTGCTCATCAAAATCAAGACTTGGTGGCAAACCATAAGCAAGCAGCATCAGCAATAAGATATGGCAACAAGCGGGCCGTATCGTGATAAGCGATGCGGAATGCAGTGTAATGGTCCCTAAACATCAACAGGCAACTGCGATTTTACAATGGACATGAAATCCATTGGAGCCTCTTTACCAGAGACTTTGCTAACACATTATGAGGTTGAACATGATGCAGGATGTTCAATTTTAATGCCAGTTGCTTGGCAGAAGTCTTGAATGATATGTGTAGTAAATCCACCCACATTATAAGCTTTTGAGAAAGCTAGGTTGCGAGTGAATATAAAGGCACACATAAGACCATCTAGTAGATGCATATATCAGTACAGTAATGAAGTACCGATAATGGGCCATTTGCGGGGTGAATAGGCCCACAAAGGTCACCATGTATTCTCTCAATGAAGCCAATAGACTTTAAACCCACTTTCAGGAGGGAAGGTCTCTATGGTAGTTTTCCCTTATGACAAAGGGGGACAAGGAAACTCAACCTTTTGAAGGATCTTCAGGTTCTCCAATGGATTCATTTGATGATGCGTCCATCATCGTTGATCCAGGATGACCAAGTCCATTTTGCTAGAGTTAAAAACTATGGCAAAGAAAGGCACTTCTGGTGCTCAGTCGAGTTGGCTTTATATAGGATGAATATCTATTGTTATACGGGCCCGACGGGGGTCCAATGAAATCGTAAGTAAATGGTCTTCTGGCCATTCTCTTGACGAGTTACATATTGATATTCAATATATATTGTCCACAATTTTCAAGATATTTTCTTTAAAAGAAATGTCCTTGAAAATTGGAGATTTCCTATATGTTTAAGAGGAGAATTTGCATCTTATAGTCTCGTTGTATGTGGGAGCAATATCAATGCTACACCAGTGCAACGAGGCACTGTCCACAATATTCCATACTTCATCTATAACTAAAACGAAATTTTATTTAAGTCAATGAAAAAGACATTTAAAATAAAAGTTCGTATTTAAACAAATTAAAGATGAAGCAACATTGAATTTTAAATGCATAGATAAAAGATGAAGCTTAATCGAGCAGGTCGTCGTTCTCGAAGTCTTTTGCAGTGAACATCATTGGTCGCTGAACAACCGCCAAGTTTGTTTCAGGCAGAGACTTCTGGCTCACCTGATATAGTTCCCGGAGGTGGCGATGAGTGCGGCAGATTCTGGACCAATGGCCAGTCATGCCGCATCTATGGCATTTATCCTCCCAGTTCTTCTTCGGAAGTGACACTTGGTCAGTGTTCTTTTGCTTCCATATGAAGTTACTCTTTCCTGTATTGTTATTGGACGGGGGTGCTACTCCTCGTCCATTCTTCATCACAGCTTTCCCTATGTTATTATTAGCCTTCTTCTTGTTTTTCCACTTCTGGGGAGAACCGTGGTGGGCTTCAGAGATAGGTGCAGTGCCAGGTGGACGTAAATTATGAGGGGCTAGCAGTAAATCTCGATTCTGCTCTGCCCTAAGTAGGCATGAGATTAGATCAGAGAATTTTGTGTAGTTGCGTTCACGATACTGCTGCATAAGGATTGCATCTTTCTCGTGAAACGAGGTAAATGTCTTTTCCAACATGCGTTGTTCTGTCACTTCTTCACCGCACAACTTCAGGCGTGAGGTGATATTATGAAGTGCAGAATTATACTCAGCGACGGACTTATAGTCCTGAAGTCTGAGTTTTTCCCACTCATAACTGGCACGCGATAATATTACATCAATTTGATGTTTATACCGTGCCTCCAGCGCTGTCCACAGGTCCTACGGGTCCTCAACAGTTAAGTATTCGGCCTTTAAGGTCCGATCTATATGTTTCCGAATGTAGATTATGGCTTTCACATTTATCTACATCGGATTCAGTGGTTGGAGTGCCGCTGCAAGATGCAGTAGAAGCATCGGCCGCTGCTAGGGCCGAGGAAGGAGGCAAAATGGACCCAAGGAGGGCCATCGAACGCAAGTGGAACTTCAGGTCCACTCGCCAACTCAGGTAATTGTTCCCTGCAGAGTCAAGGACTTCGAAATCGACGCATGCCAATTTTTGCCATTTTATCTACGCAATTTAAAATAAGCATGAATTAATTAAAATTGAAATTCATGCATTAAAAATAAAATAAATAAAATGTGGGGATCGGCCAGATACCCAAAGAAATACAAAGTCCAAAGTCCGAATATACAGTCCATAAACAAAAGAAAAATACAATTTGGAAACCCAGAATGGGTCCCTATATTTTCCAATTTTGGCCTCCGTCTTCATTTGCTGGTGTACCGGTCTTTCACCGGTCTTTGGCATTAATACATTTAATCCTCACTTACAAAATTCTCTCAAAAAGAAAAAAAATTGCAAGGAATATAAAGGGTATCAAATTGGCCGATCCCAAAAATCACATTTTAGCTTATATAAACAACCACGCAGTTTATAATATGCTACCGGCACAAAAGAAACAACCACACAGTTTATATAACACAGACATATATTAAATGGAAAAATAGGCTAAAAAATATAATAATCTCTCGGACCACGGGGAGACGTCATACACCGTTAGGTTAGTTAACTAACGGCAGAGCGGTCGCATGATCCTTAAGATAATTATATTTTGAAAAAAATCCTAATATTCCATAAATTAATAATAATGCAAGAGTGTTATAATTTTAGCAATATGACGCAACAGGCTCATAACAAAGAATTAAAATAAATTAATATTTTGAATGGGGCTGCAGGCCCATAAATATTAATCATTTTAATATATTATTTATATTTGGGCTGCTGGCCCATTTGCCAAAAACTAACAAATAAAGTATTGCAATTGAATTAACTTGGCGTCAGGCCCAATAAGTCAAATAAAAATATTGTTAATATTTGAGCTTCAGGCCCAGTTACAAAATCTTAACAAACAAATTTAAAAGTAAAATTAGATTAACTGGGCTTCTAGCACCATTTTGGTAGTCAAAATTAATTGTTAATCTAAATGGGGCGACAGACCCGTAAAACTTATTTTCATTTATAAACCGGGCTTCTGGCCCAATAAATAGCCCATCTACTGGCATAGGCCCATAAGTAAAATGAAAATCATTTTAATTGTAATTGTTTATGTACTGGGCTTCAGGCCCAATAAACGGCCCAATAAAATTGTCAATCTTCCTCGTCTTTCTGTGTAACTCGCAAATTCCAAAAAAAATTGTTGCTCAAGAATAATTCCAGCCATCTGGGCTTAATCCTCCTCATTTCCCCAAAGATTTCAACCATCGGCCTCTTCGAATTCTTGTAGTGAAAAGCATAGCGGGTGAAGAGCCCTCCCCCCGACAGGAGGGGAGGTAGCGAGGCGGTGGGAGGGGGCTGCGCGAACTCAGGGAGGCATTCCGACGAACTCCCTCGACAGGAGGGGGCGTGGTAACTCCGGCGCAGAAACATCCCCCATGTCGGCGCTCGGATCTCAGGTGCTCAGATGATAGCCCTTCGGGGGGGAGAAGATGCGGAAAAAACCCCCCTCGCCGTCAGGGGGGTATCGCCTGAGCCCCCCGCCCGCTGTCGGGGGGGTTATTTGCCGGAGGCCCCCCCGCTGCTGGGGGGTCCGTGACGACAGAGCCCCCCCTTCATGGGGGGTCCCAGAAAAGCTCCCCCTTCGGGGGGGGTACAAGGCGCCGTACAAATCCGTATATAGGGGGACGACAACAAATTTGTGTGGTGAGAATAACTCATTTTGTGATCCCTGTTAATTTCACGAAATGAAAACAGGACGAGTAGCACAAATTATTTTGACAGGCGCCAGACGAAATGAAAACTACAAATTTATGATATTTTGTGATATAAACAGAAAACAGGGTGAGTAACTTCTGGATATTTGTGATATCATGATATAATAATTCCACTACCTAGATGTATTTAGTGGAAGTTACTTGCTATCAACTCATAACTACAAATATCCCCATATTTTGTGACAAATGAAAACATGGCGAGAAAATACAAATTTCTGATTTGATACTTCAGGCAAATTTTCCAGATGCCTTGGCAAGGAGTATGCAAATTTCCCAGATTAATTACTCTAGATCATTAGATCGTACAAACAGATCAAGTACACCAAAAAAAAACTCAAATGGTTGTGCTAAAGAATTTTTTTTCATCAAAAGAGGTGTATGTTATTTATTTTTAGCAAAAAAAATGTTTAATATTTTGCATAATCCAATTATCTACGAGCCAAGAAATTTACCTCTAGATCAGTGATCTAGGGAAGAATCAATATAATCCGTAGAAAAGATAAAATCCCAGCTACCATAACGCCTTGCAGATTCGTCGCAACTTTGCCGCAACAAATAAGATTCCTTCGCAAGAGGGAAATTTTGTGGGGAAGATGAAAAAAAATATATTTTATGGCTCAAAAATTTTCTCTAGAGCGAATTCGTGCTGATAACGTGTTAGAAGAGGATTGGAGAGGATTAACCATGGCAAATAGCCATGGTACTATATTTATAAAACTCTCATGTTGATTTGGGAGTCAAAGGGCCTCCCCACTAACTTAGTGGGGAGTAATGGAGAGTGATGAGGGGAGGGAGGCCAAAGGCCTCCCTCAACTCACAACAATTTGGTACAATTTATCTGACCATATCTATATTAAATACTTAGATAAAGTCCTGACTCTTAATGCGAGGTCAAACATATATCGAGATGAGAATCACGATCATGTGACATGTATTGACCGTCACGATCATAAGTCTAAAATTATTTGTAGTCGTATATGCATTGAGAAAGGACATAAATGCATCGGATCGACTATCGTGTCGTCTGTCTTCACCAATAGCTGGTGACGATGATCTCATGATCGTTTGATTAAGTGAAATCAGAGATAAGACACAAGTGCTCATTAGAGAATGAGTTCACTGAACAACCCAACAAGAACTGACACATGGATATCACATACTGGACTGTCAATGGTAGCTCTCAACTGATGAGAGGCAAGCTGGTCCTTCGACTTAATGCCATTGTACGAACCTATCCATGAATGGTGTCATTTTGATCTCTAACCTTGATTTGAGGCAGGACCTACCAAAAGGGTTTCGGTTTAGTGGCACCTGAAGCGTATGAGGGCAGTAGTGGCCAAGAGAGAATCCGTCTCTTCCGTTGTTGGGAGTTAGTGTCGTAGAATCAGTACGGCCCTTAACGAAAATCCTTGGCATAAAGGCTAACATGCACCATTCACCAATCGAGTGCATCTGTTGATAGTGATGGTATGCTATCATATAGATGCTTCTTGACGAGTTATTTTTTGAACTTGTTCTCCAACAAGTACATTCGCAATGTCTCATGATGTGTCCATATCGAATGACTGTGAGACCAGTTAGTACCATTTTAATGGTAAATATCAGTGCATAGTGGTCCGTTTGAAAAAATAATGTCTTATCTTGACATTGCTATGGCCAGAAATATATATTGAATTATGCTTAAGGAGATCAATCTGGTCACATTATCATACTCTCATTTTGATCTTAATCTCCTCACATAATCCAAGTTCTTATATAGGTCCCCGGGTAAGTTCGAGAGGGGAGATGTAGCCCCAGAGTAAATAATTCCACAACAAATTCCACAATAATTACCAAGTCACGACGGCCATAGGCCTCGAACCCCGCACCCCTTGGCTTTGGAGCGGAATGACTTACCACTGGGACACCCTCTCGTGGGCTTAATTCTTATATATTAACGCATACATATTCATATTTATATCAAAAAATCCCATAAATAAAGAGTACTAAATATCATATCTTTTTTAAAAAAAGTTGTGTCAATTACAATATTTGTATTGAGGAAATAGATATCTCAACACCAACCACTTGATGAAACTGATGATGTACAAACCATATGTTATATCATGATATGAATCACACTGGCATCCAATTCATGAGGCTGCATCATCTCATCGATACCATCAATACCACAATAATCCTATGATATGCACCCATTCTTCATGATCCATGTTAATTAATCATAGAATTAACCACTAGTACTTGTTTTAAATAATAGAGTTTGCCCAATCTGTTTCAACAATCGCCTCCATATATAGCACTGAAAAAACAAAGGGTTGGGTTACCTTCTTGTTCAAAGAAGAGGCAAAGCCTACCTAATCCTGAAGATGAAGGACAAGTGGAGACGATGAGTTAAGTCCGCCTCCACCTTGGAGCAATTTGGTTGGAATAGGGGTCATTATTCAAGTTGGAATTGGTCTATTTTTGGCATCATTTGCATAGTTAGCACATTTATCATAGTTTGTACCTCAATATCAAACTGTCTGAGGCCATCAAATCCCTTCACATTCTCCCGAATGAAATGATTGTAATAAATTGGATATACTTAACAAGGGACTAAAAGGTTATAGGCTCACTAGGTGTCAATTTAAATGTTTGGAATTCATTGGATATACTTGTTTTGATTGGGCGGTATCGGAAGGTGAATTTATATGTTGTTACAAGGCATCATCCCAACTTTCAAAACCACTGTTTTATGAGAAAATTAGCTAAATACCATGGGTCAACCCTGGCTTTTAATTTCTAACACACACTTTAAAAACTTTGCTAGAATACCACACCCCCTGAAAAAAAGACCAAAATACCCCCTTACATTCCCAAAAATTAAAACCCAAAAAATTAAAACCCATTACATTCCCACAACACCTTTTTGCGCTGATAGAAAATGTGTATGTTAGAAAATGTTAGAAAAGGTCACATTAACTGATATACATCTTTTTGCGCTGATATGCACTGCTTTACGCTTCTTTTTGTCAAGTAACCCAGTTTTACTAACGTATTCCAACGTATTTTACAGGATATTGCTACTCATCTCCAGTTGTTGAACATGCAAGTTGAGGAGTATGAGCATCAATATCCTGTAAATTTGAACATGCAATAACTTAACATGCGAAGCAAAAAAGGCGCAAATCACTTACCAGGTTCGAAAATCAAAAAGGCGCTGGAGGCTTGGTACGGCGATGTCGATGGAAGCGGCGTTCGGCAGCTGTGCTGTGAGGTCTGCGGCGTCGGAGCGTCGCGATGGAGACGCCGTAGGCGTTGGGCGCTACTGGCGAACTTTCTCAAAACCAAATCAAGAAT
Source organism: Scilla litardierei (assembly GCA_030789695.1). Classification (NCBI taxonomy): domain Eukaryota; kingdom Viridiplantae; phylum Streptophyta; class Magnoliopsida; order Asparagales; family Asparagaceae; genus Scilla; species Scilla litardierei. The sequence continues at coordinate 74,770 of JAULAV010006944.1, read as the reverse complement.
CACTCGTATTTATGGTTTAAATCAGGCATACACCAAAATAGCGTAAAATTTATAAGAAAGGAAAAAATATTCAAACAAACCACACATCAGACGTCCAAATATATATGATTGACGCACTGAATTTGTCCACTCATCTTATAGTATACTTGCATGCAAAACACCGATACGGTCTCAAACACAACATTAACTGCAAACGCAAATAATACATACATAGATAATCACCATTACAACTAATTAACTACCATTAGAAAGTTTGTTTACAAGCGCAAATGCAACGCTGGTATACTCCTTGTCAACGCCAAGTGCCCACCAACGTCCCTCATCACGCTCCTCGTGGCCCCGACCTCCTTCAGCCTATCAGTGCACGTCTCCTCGTTCGTCAGCGCGGCGCTCATCCACGTCTGCACGTTCGATAGGCAGCACCCCGTCTCCGCACCCGCCTTCGTCCCCTTCAGCTTCTTGAGCTCGGCCATGGAGTCCTTTGTCCTATCGGCGGTGCTGTCGAGCACCTGGGCGCTGTCGAGCACCTGGGCACAGTCTCTGATGGCCCTAGTGACCGTCGCATGCTCGGGGCTGGAGGACATTAGAGGGGAGGAGGAGGAGGAGGTGAGGGAGAGGTAGGAGAGGTGGGAGGAGGCGGCGCGGAGACGGGAGAGGGAGAGGAGGGCGACGTATTGGGAGAGCCTGATGGGGTCGTTGTTGATGGTGGCGGCGTAGGGGGAGGGGGTATGAGAGACAGAGGGCCGATGTGATTTTTTTGCAGGGGGTTTAATTTTTTTGGTTTTTAATTTTTGGGAATGTAATGGGGGTATTTTAGTCTTTTTTTCAGGTCGTGTGGTATTCTAGCAAAGTTTTTAAAGTGGGTGGTAGAAATTAAAAGCTAGTGTTGATCGATGGTATTTATCAAATTTTCTCGTTTTTTATTATGTTATTACCTCTGTGTTTACGTTTGCTGAAATTATAAATAACAGAAGTCGATCAAGATTAGAGAACATCAAGTTCCTTAAGATTAAAGGTTAAGTTCATGATCATATTGCGTAGTTTGAACAAACAGAATGGAGTTCGTGATTGATAACATATTGACTAAAGCCATGCTAGTCATTCCATTTAAGGGTTATGTACGGAGCATGTGTATCATTAATGTTTACGTATTATTTTAAATTTATTGTTAGACTTGTATTTATTTTATCACTGCACTTGGTTTGATGTGTTTAGTATATTACATACATGACTAATAAAATGTGTACATATGGTTAAGCCCTGTATTAAAAAATTTTACTCATAAAGTAATAAGTATCTATTAGGCTTCTTAAAGACAAATTATTTTTGTCTTTTCTATTGCAAAGAAGTCTTTGATCATAAAGTATAGTAGCAATAAGTTATGTCATTAGAATATTAATATGATATTTGAGTCAAATGGAAGGATGTAAAAATGTGACTCAGATACTTATTATGTGATATTTCGACATATGATAATAGAAAAATAATACAATTACTTACATTAACTACTTGAGTACATGATGGTTTGAGTAATAAAAAGAAAATAAGAATAATGCACAGTATATCAACAAAGATTGAAATCAATATCAAACTGTGCCTCCCAGGCAACGATGCCAGAAACTTGTTCGTGATATTCTATATTGTGTAACCGCAAGCGCACATTGAGTTGTAGCGCTAACGGGTCGTCTTTAGAGAGGCAGTCGTTGATTATCAATTTCTTTCTAAGTTTAAAAGCTACGCGATCGATATGAGGCTAAGATGAATAATAAGAGAAATATCAAGGGATAAAGGCTTTTGAGCTTAGGTATCCCTGCCATTGAATTGAGGTTAGGATTGAATTAAATTAACCAATCGTTGGATTCATGGGACTCGAGAGAGGTCATCTAACCGAAGGGCATTCTCCTACCCCCACTTTCGTGGTGCATGATAAGGTATTCCCTTATGTTATCCCTACCCCCTGCTCTCGCGATGCTATAATAGGACTACCTAACCTATATCGATGTCGACTCTCACCGGTACATCGATAAACATTAGGTGCATTACGTCCGACGAATGTCCTCGATCTTACTCTTGCCACTCTTGTCGATTATGATTTGGATCAATGTGAGGATGGCTCTAATCGGTGCCCGACTTTCGTCGGCCACACTGATAGTATGGATCAATGCAGGAATTGAAAACCCTAGATTAGTCCCGACTTTCTTTTGAGCTCTATTTTTATCCAAGGCAAGACACATCATATCTCTTAGATTTTCAGTTATTTTTCATGCTACATTCACTTTCCAATATTTCATAAAAGATATCTCCAAATGTACAACAAAATTTAATACTTGTGGAAGTGAAAGTGTATGTGTAGAAATCGAATTATTCTAATCATTGAACATACTATGGTTATTTAGAAAATCAAACATGCACATGTAGCTATAACAATAATACATCATTTTCTACATGGTTATGTATCTCATTCATTAATATCAGTTTAATGATTCAAAAGAAAAATACACATTCAATTTTTTTTTTTGCATTTTTTCTTTTGTGTTTATCAAGAACTAAAGCATCCTAACAAATGAACTAGCACACAAACAAATGAACTGGCATGCAAACAAAAATAAATCAAGCACACAAAAACTATGAAGGTATTTATTACGCTCAATCAAGAAAACATACCTTCGCGTTGTCGTTTGGCTAAGGAACTTTTTAATGAAATGCGACGTCCAATCCATATTTCCTCGCCCCTCTATCTTACCTACACGGAAGATGTTATGTGTGACATTGGAATCCAACAGTTCCGCTCATGTTAGTCATCAAACTCTTAGGAACCCAAATTTGCTTGAATTTAATATTACGGTTCCTATATTTGCAATAATGAGAAGTATGACCAACACAACCACAAGTAAAGCACTTTGCATGAATATTTCTAGCTTTTGTTGTCTCAATGTGAACTTTCTTATATCTTGACTTTTCAACATGTTTCAAATCATATCAAGTTGTCGCCTATTACTGCCATATATTTGGTTTCCAAGAATTATATCCAAAGATTGTTTCCCATCACCAAATTTCTTTATGGTTAATTCTAGGTTACATATTATTGCCATTAAAGATCTCTTGTGCACAGTATATAAAAGTAATCACCAAATTATACTCCCCAGAGTAAATTAAAGTAATCACAGATGTCCTCAATGTCACAGAAATTTCTTTATGCCAGACACAGAGTACATATTATTGCCATTAAAGATCCTTAATCCTCTATTTGATCACGGTGCGCTTTTCCCATTAGCGTAGATTTTTATATACTTTTTAGGATGTTTGCTTTTGAATAAACTCGTATCCTTTTCGACATTGAGGACAATGTCCATCTTTAGTTTGGGGAGTATAAGATCTTAGTTTTTTTTCTTTTTTTAATAAAACAAGAGAAAAGAATCAATCACCATTTTTCTCATCATTTAATACTCCTTCACGTATCACGTTCTCGGATGACTATGCCTTAATTAAAGTCTAAAAACTGCTTATGGCTTGAATTAATTATTTTCCCTTCACAGAATTAATCATTAATATGATGTTTATTAAAAATTTTAATTGCCATGATTATTGCCTCGAAATACTTTGAATTTATTTATGCACCTTATTGTGATGTATAAGTTTAAAGTGCATGGACACGATTGATTGGATTACTTTTCAAATTGAAGGGGAATTTGGTCATAATTAATGATGATTTTAAATTTGTTTGGTGAATGGGTGTTGAGTTGCTTACAAAAAGAAAAAACTAAAAAAAGAATAAGAGGCACCGTTCACTTGAGTTTTATTAAGTAGACGGGTCTTCATGCCTCAGGAAGCATTGGAGATTCACGTCAAAAGATGGAAGATATGGAGTGCATTAGAAAAAAAGAGATAATAAAAACTTAAATGATTCGAGTTATTAGGTTCGAGGGGCTCTTCTAAGCCTAATGCCCAAAGGTCGTCCGACATAGGAGTCATTAACTGAAAGCTCGTTACATGGATCATTCTAAGTTATAAAAAAGAAAAAAAAAGAAAGACATGGTGAATAAACAAAGAAAACTCAACACTCACGAATCGAATGATCTTTATACGATACCGAGTCCTTGGAAATAAGAAAACTAGGATATGACGTCGTGGCTTACTTTCGATTGCGTAAAACGATGCTCATATGTTTTCTATTCAAATTAAATTAGATAAAAATCATGTGATTTATCTTATTCATGGATTGTGTATATTGATGGTCAAATACATGTTGGAAAGCGTATTACTGAGCCACGCCATAAGTGATTGAAAGAATGTAATATTTTACTAATCATCCGACTTAATCGCTTCTTTTGCTAGGGACTAACAAAACGCTAGTTAGGGGATGTGATTTGAGGTAAATATAGCATATTTAACCCCTCATCTAGTATCATTTTATGCGTATTTGATGCATATTTGGTCTCTAATACAGTCATATTTTGATTATTATCATTTATTAGAGCAAACTCTTATTCTATGCATAAAATATCATTTTATTGAGTATTTCTGTCTTTTAAATATTTTTAATGCATAGATCACAGTCTCACGATTCCAACGACTATTTATCATATTTTTCTGTGATCTGTGCTAATTTCTATGATTTTTCTATGCAGAATACAATTTAAATGAATAAATACGGCCAAAATACGACCGAATACGGCCGAAATATGCACGAGATATGGCAATTATACGTGCTCCGCTTATCTCTGGGACACGTGGTAGCAATACATGTTTCCCCGCTCAAATCAGACGGTGAAAAATATCGGCCACGCGGCAGCATCTCGATCGTTGATCGAAGATCAAACGACGGAGAATGACTCTGCAACACAGTCGAATTCGAGCGGGATTCGGACCCGCTAGTGCCATGTGGTGGATCAGGAGTTTATCCCGCATTTGAGTCAACGGCCCAGATCGAGTGAAGCGGAAGCGGATCCGCAGTTGAAGCCAATGAAGCGGGTTTCACCCGCTTGGACACGTGGCGTCTCATGGTTAAATCTCGCTTCGATCAACGGTCTACATCATCCAGCGGCTATGGGTTTGGATCTAAGGTACAATTGGAGCAGGTTTGGACCCGCTAGCAGCTTAAAACCCGTAATCTAAGTATTTAAGCGTATTTCTAGAGTTTTGAGGGGTATTCTTTGCTTATTGTAAGCTCTAGGTTGCGTATTTTTGCGTGAGTTTTGGAGGATTTGGAGCAGAGGCATAGGGCTATTGTTGAAGGAGATCTAAGGGCTTTTTGAGGAGTTTTGAGGATATAATTCTAGACTTTTTTTCTTGTATTTGACATATTTGACACGTATTTTAAGCTTTTGAACATGTATTTGCTTATGAATATGAGTTCTCTTCCCTCCATGCATGGCTAATACCCTCATGTGTTGCTTGTGATGTAGTTAGGGCTATGCAAATGTCTTTTTGCCTGTATTCTCATGTTATATCAAGTATTTCATTGATTTCTATGTGTATTATTTATGATATGATCTTTGCGGACGTACCACGACCCTAGTGGGAGTTGATTAATGATTTTCTTGGTTACATATGGCATTACTTAATGCTCGTTATTGCTATATTTTCCGATGTTTTTATACCCTTGCTGGATGAAAGTGTTGGGACCTAAGATGGCAAAGAGAACACTAAGGTGGGTGAATAGTGTTTTCAGAAATTAAAATTTTCCTCTAGAAAATTTCTCCCTAAGATTAATATAGCACATACTTGCATATATACTTGCATCAATGAAATAAGCACAGCGGAAATAATAAACTGCAAGTAAGAAATCAAACTAAGATAACAACCACGAACACTTCGATGTATCCTGGTTCCCCACTCCAGGGTAGTCCAATCCTTGAAACTCTTGTCGGGCTTTAATACACTATTATCGATAAATAGTACAAACCACCTCCCGCTAAGAGGATTTACAACCATCTTACCTACAACAAGGATTTTCCCTTGCCTCACAAGCCGATGACTTTTTCTTGCCTCACAATCCGCTGACTTTCACAACTCACTACACCTAAGTGACAAAAAATACTTACAATGCTTTTGAAGGATTACATATAGCCTTTTAATGTGAAGCCCAAGTGTTGAAGAATAGCTATAGGATGATCCTGATCTCAAAGATAATAGATTTTGAAGTTTTGGTAGATCAATCAAATAAGGCCAAAAATATTTGAAAAGCAATTTAAAATATGGCCAAGAGAAGATTTTGAGAGCTTGAGAAAAAGATTTGAAAAACCTTTTGAAACAATAATTTTAGATGAAAAATCTTCTATGAAACCCAAGCTCAATCCCTCTATTTATAAAGATGAAAATTATTTCAAAAACTATTTCAAAAATGCATCAATCAAGGAGATTTGAAATATGAAATTCAAATTATTTCCAAAATAGCTTTGCATTAATTAAGGAGATTTGAAATTTGAAATTCATATTATTTCAAAAAGACTTTTTCAACATTTATATGCATTTAAAGAGACTTTGAAAATAATTTCAAATTCATTTATATGCAATAATTAAAAAAATTTGAAAATCTAGCCGTTTACCCAGAAGCCAGGCTGTCTGCTGGTAGTCGACTCCCAAGGTGGTAGTCGACTCCCAGAGACTTCCTAGTAAGGGCTTTGGGCTCGAAAACTTAGGAAAAATATTTAAATCATTTAAATCATTTTTTGCATAATCATAAGTGTGTGTGGGCTTAATCAAAAGGCCTTAACAAATTCTTAAGACTCAAATAAAATTCAAAACATTACATAATATTATTTGACTAGCATGCACCTCTTTGTCCATTTGGCTTAGCTTTGACTTGAGCTTTTGATTCACATAGTTTTTGTGCGTGTTCTTCAATGCTCCTAGCCTTCCAGCCTTGGATGCAACTTGATTTTGTGCTTTCCTTGATTTGTTTGTACCAATATATAAGTTTGACTTTCATTTTTTGAATCATGGCTCTTAAAATTCCATGCTTCATCACCTACATTAAAATGCACTTCCTACACACAAACTCGATGAAAATATTAGTAGCAATATATATATGTTGATCATCATCAAAATAGCCATGGGGTGGATACTCAATATCCCACATTCTCCCTCTTTTGATGATGACAACATATTTGCATAAAAACATAAAAACTGTACAATGTCGTGCATATGTCTCTCTCTTCCTTTGGCACCATTTAAAAAGGTAAAAATGAATCATATACCATGTGGGAAAAATATTCTTACATAGGCTTCCCCTCAAAGTATGCATCATTGTAGTTAGGTCTCCCCCTTAATACATGCCTAATATTTTTGATTCTCCCTTTGAAAATGTTTATGTTCTTTGGGATCTTGGGTCAAGCAATTTATTCCCTTCAATATGTGAGTACCTACAAAAATCAAAATTTGGTACTCTTTTCTTTCAAGTCCATGGGGTTAAAGGTATCATTAATCATGCAATTAATTAAATTATATTCAATATGCCTTAAACTTGAGTATCCAAAAAATATACAATAAGCATAGATACTCAACATTATTGGGTTCATGCAAGATCATCCAATAGGAATTCAAACCCATTTAGCATTTGTTTCCCACGCATACAAAGAATTACTAGAATTATGCATATTCATCACGATATTATTCATATATGCATTTCTATCAATCAAACTCGAATTCTTTGCAACCGAACACATATTATCATGTAATCTACGCATGGAGATAGAATTATTCTTTGCGTATGGATGCATAGTCAAATGATTAGTAGAATCCAACTTATAAATGGAACTGTTAGAAACATTGGATTTCATCAATTTATTGCATGCAATCTTACCTTACATGAAAGCATATTTCTTTCTAACAACATTAGCATGCATATTCTTTCTAACATGATTCTTTTTGTCTCTAACAACATTCTTAGACATGAAATCATGTTTGCATAAAGAAAAAGTACTCAAGCTAGCATTGCGTTTGAAATTATCAAATTTAGAAATAAGATTTCATGCATACTTTTACTCAAAGACAAATCACTAAACAGTGAATTAATTCTGTCATTAATGCTCTTGCATTCTTTCATATACAAAGTATTTTCTACTACTAGTCTATCATTATCAATTCTCAATTGTTCAACAATAGACTTAGCATTATCCAATCTATTAAGAGATTCATCATGCACAAACTTTAAACATTCATAAATTTATTTGTGAACTTTTCAACTTATCATGATCAACAAGAAGTGAATTATGATCTTTCTTTATACTCCTATGATCATGCTTCAAAGAACTAAATTTACTTTTCAATAATTTATAATCTTTAACTAAATCATTGTAAGCATGAAGTAGATCATTATTGTCATCTTCATCACTAGAGGTCTCATTGTTTGTTTATGCAGTATAGCAAGCATAAGAACCTTGTCTTTCTTTATTAAAGGATAAGTCTTTAGAGGTGGATTCATCAAGCTCCTTTACCATGTGCCATAGTTGATGCGCCGTAGTAGCTCCTGACACAAGACTAATACTTTTGTTACTAAAAAAACTTTGAATATATCCAATTACCTCTCCATCTTTGATTTCCATTTCTTCTTCTTCTTTTGTCCACTGTGACTCGGGCGTGGTAGGTGGGTAATAGGGCTTCTCCATAAATCTTCACAAATTGTTATCTTTGGATTGAATGTAGCCTTTCATCATTCTTTTCCAATCGTCATAATTTAATCCATCAAAGATATGTGGAAGCTGTCTTCTTGTTGATGCCATCTTATAACCTCGCTCTGATACCAAGTGTTGGAACCTGAGATGACAAAGAGAACACTAGAGGGGGTGGGGGTGAATAGTGTTTTCAGAAATTAAAATTTTCCTTTAGAAATTTTCTCCCTAAGATTAATATAGAATTACATACTATTAATCTTAATCAACAAATACTTACATCAATAAAATAAGCACAGCGGAAATAATAAATTGCAAGTAAGAAATCAAACCAAGATAACAATCATGAACACCACGATCTATCATGCTTTCCCACTCCCGGGTAGTCCACTCCCCGAAATTCTTGTTAGACTTTAATCCACTATTATCGATAAATAGTCCAAACCACCTCCCGCCAAGAGGATTTACAATCACCTTGCCTACAACAAGGATTTTCCCTTGCCTCAAAAACCGAGTACTTTTCCTTGCCTTACAATCTGAGGACTTTCACAACTCACTACACCCAAGTGAGAAAAATACTTACAACGCTTTTGAAGGATTACCTATAGCCTTTCAATTTGAAGCCCAAGTGTTGAAGTGTAGCTATATGATGATCTCGATCTCAAAGATAAGAAAATTTGAAGCTTTGATAGATGAAGAAAATAAGGCCAAAAATATTTGAAAAGCAATTTACAATATGGCCAAGTGAAGATTTTGAGAGCTTGAGAAAGAACTTTGAAACCCCTTTTGATACAATAATTTTAGATGAAAAATCTTCTTGTGTGAAACCCAAGCTCAACTTCTCTATTTATAAAGATGAAAATCATTTCAAAAAACTATTTCAAAAATACATCAATCAAGGAGAATTGAAATTTGAAATTTAAATTATTTCCAAAATATGTTTGCATCAATCAAGGAGATTTGAAATTTGAAATTTGAAATTCAAATTACTTCCAAAAGACTTTTCCAACATTTATATGCATTTAAATAAGGAGACTTTTGAAAATAATTTCAAATTCATTTATATGCAATAATTAAAAATATTTTGAAAATCTAGCCGTTTGACCCAGATGCCAGGTTGTCTGCTGGTAGACTCCCAAGGTGGTAGTCGACTCACAGAGACTTCCTAGTATGGGCTTTGGGCTCGAAAACAAAGGAAAAACTATTTAAATCATTTTAAATCATTTTTGGCATAATAATAAGTGTGTGTTGGCTTAATTAAAAGGCCTTAATAAATTACTAAGACCCAAATAAAATTCAAAACACTACATAACATTATTTGAGCTAGCATGCAACTCTTTGTCCATTTGCCTTGGCTTTCACTTGAGCTTTTGATCCACATAGTTTTTGTGCTTGTTCTTCAATGCTCCTAGCCCTCCAGCCTTGGATGCAACTTGATTTTGTTCATTCCTTGATTTGCTTGTACCAATATATATGTTTGACTTTCATTCTTTGAACCATGGCTCTTAAAATTCCATGCTTCATCACTTACATTAAAATGCACTTCCTACACACAAACTCAATGAAAATATTAGTAGCATAATATTTATGTTGATCATCATTAAAATAACCATGGGTTGGATACTCAATATCCAACAGAAACATCATGTATCGATTTAGATTAAATAATTATTTCTAACTTTTTAGAACTAGATTCACACACATACCGTGAGGATTCCGAGAGGATGATGTACCCCGAGGATACATCTATGCGTGCATACTTGGAGGGACCCGAGAGGGCGATGATCCGCGAGGCTCATCTATGAATCTTGATTGAAAACGTTATGAACCAATTGATTAACCAATAAAAGACATTAATATTCATTGATTGCTGACCTCTAACGAAATCACAACCGATACATACTCCTCATTGGTACCTTAGCTTCGACTTCCCCGTACTTGTTTTACTACTATTTTCACATTTACTTAAAAACCATTGTCACGATTTTCTCGTCTTTAGAATGTGATTGTTTTTCATCGTATTATTACTCTTTATAGACTGATATTTTGGTTTTGCAAGTCAGGTGTCCCATGGATTCGATACCTGGACTCATCAGAATTATTAATTGTTCGATCTCCTACACTTGGGAGTAGCGTTCACATCTTTTGAGACGAGTCACCTAGGCCTACCGAAAATACTTGTTTAGGGTTAACTCTACACATATGTGTGTGTTAGACCTGACGTCGTGAGGATGGTAGTGTTCTAGTCCCCTACTACGTTAGGTAGATAGTGTGTGTGCTAGAAATGATCCCTAACCTTGTTATATACATGATTCATGCGGGTGAGTGGTTCGAGAGGGCGGTCCTCAAACATTCCTGTCAGATTCCTCCACATTCTTCATTTTTAGTTTTGCTTGGGAAAAAGCAAAAGTTTAACTTGGGGGAATTTGTTAGGCGTATTTTATACACCTTTTCCCACTCTTTTTCCACCTGTTTTAACGCCTTATTTTACGCCATCGCCTTTGTTTTAATCACTTTTTGTTATATTTTGTCGCTGTGATGCTCAAGACATGCTTTTCTCCATGATGCAGGTGTTCGTGCCCAAAATGTGGGCTTAATTAAAAGGCCTTAATAAATTACTAAGACCCAAATAAAATTCAAAATACTACATAACATTATTTGAGCTAGCATGCAACTCTTTGTCCATTTGCCTTGGCTTTCACTTGAGCTTTTGATCCACATAGTTTTTGTGCTTGTTCTTCAATGCTCCTAGCCCTCCAGCCTTGGATGCAACTTGATTTTGTTCATTCCTTGATTTGCTTGTACCAATATATATGTTTGACTTTCATTCTTTGAACCATGGCTCTTAAAATTCCATGCTTCATCACTTACATTAAAATGCACTTCCTACACACAAACTCAATGAAAATATTAGTAGAATAATATTTATGTTGATCATCATTAAAATAACCATGGGTTGGATACTCAATATCCAACAGAAACATCATGTATCGATTTAGATTAAATAATTATTTCTAACTTTTTAGAACTAGATTCACACACATACCGTGAGGATTCCGAGAGGATGATGTACCCCGAGGATACATCTATGCGTGCATACTTGGAGGGACCCGAGAGGGCGATGATCTGCGAGGCTCATCTATGAATCTTGATTGAAAACGTTATGAACCAATTGATTAACCAATAAAAGACATTAATATTCATTGATTGCTGACCTCTAACGAAATCACAACCGATACATACTCCTCATTGGTACCTTAGCTTCGACTTCCCCGTACTTGTTTTACTACTATTTTCACATTTACTTAAAAACCATTGTCACGATTTTCTCGTCTTTAGAATGTGATTATTTTTCATCGTATTATTACTCTTTATAGACTGATATTTTGGTTTTGCAAGTCAGGTGTCCTATGGATTCGATACCTGGACTCATCAGAATTATCACTTGTTCGATCTCCTACACTTGGGAGTAGCGTTCACATCTTTTGAGACGAGTCACCTAGGCCTACCGAAAATACTTGTTTAGGGTTAACTCTACACATATGTGTGTGTTAGACCTGACGTCGTGAGGATGGTAGTGTTCTAGTCCCCTACTACGTTAGGTAGATAGTGTGTGTGCTAGAAATGATCCCTAACCTTGTTATATACATGATTCATGCGGGTGAGTGGTTCGAGAGGGCGGTCCTCAAACATTCCTGTCAGATTCCTCCACATTCTTCATTTCTAGTTTTGCTTGGGAAAGAGCAAAAGTTTAACTTGGGGGAATTTGTTAGGCGTATTTTATACACCTGTTCCCACTCTTTTTCCACCTGTTTTAACGCCTTATTTTACGCCATCGCCTGTGTTTTAATCACTTTTTGTTATATTTTGTCGTTGTGATGCTCAGGACATGCTTTTCTCCATGATGCAGGTGTTAGTGCCCAAAATGATGTATATTAGGCAATATTGAGGCCGAAGGAGGGAAGCTGAGGAGAGGAAGAGCCATGGTCGTGAGTTGGAGGCCAAGAGGGGGAGAAGGAGGATTGACAGAGTAGTGCTGATTTATTCGGGATGAATATAACATATTTAACACCCCATTTAGCCCTATTTTGTGCTTATATGATGATTAATTGAGCTCTAATACATTCGTATTTTGTATATCGTCATTTATTAGAGAAATCACTTGATTTAAGCACAAAACAGCAATAAACTGAGTATTTCTGCACTTTTTATATTTTTTAATGGCTAGGTCTCGATCTCACGATTCCAACGACAATTTATTTGTATTTTCCTAAGATCTGTGCTAATTAATTACTGTATATTTTTGAATGCAGAATACCAATTTAATGAGAAAATATGCTCAAAATACGCTTGGAAATACGGCCCGCACGAATTTTGGCGGCCACGTGGCAGCAATCCTATCGCATCCCGCTTCATCATACGGCCATAGCGAGTGGGCGACGCGGCATTTTTACGGGCATCGGATCGTAATCCAACGAACAAGATTCATCCTTGAGCGCAAAGGAGCAGGGGGTTCTCTCTGGACACGTGTCCGCGATCAGAGGCATCCCGCTCTTATCGAGCGGATGAGACAAGACGGCGACGCGGCCCTTTGCTGATGGTTGATCATCGATCCAACGGCCAGCATCACTCCCACCTCGATTCGAAATGGACGGGCGATATACATGTGCTACGGAGCACCGTGGCCGCACGATCGAAGATCTGATGGCTGAGAATCGAAGCTGTGTGAAATGCATGTGCTACGGAGAGACGTGGCACGATCTGAACGCTCCCCTGCTCGATCCTATGGTCGAAATCATCCCCGCGTTCGAAGATGGAAGCGATCGACAGCAGCGTAATCTCATCCGTTCGCTGCTCGATCTGACGGGCTCGATTGAGTACGAGAGGCGCTCGGAGTTGTAAGCGAAGCGGGCGGGGATCCGATCTGCACGGCCACACGTCATCATCTCGTTCAATCCCGCCTCGATCGGACGGTCGATAAATGCGCCGATCGACAGTAGCGGATTTTAGCGGGTTTTGAGCATATTTGAGCGATTTTGTAGCATCTGCAACCACTTAAAAACTCGTATAAACACCCTAGTATTCCAGATGGTATTAGACAACCTTTTTGGGGCGTATTCTGTCGTATTATGGGCTCTAGGAGCCGTATATTGCCATGAAATTTGGAGGCCCTAGGAACAGAGGCTAGATCTATCATCTGAATGAGATTTGGGGCTATTTGGAGAGAATTGGAGACATTTTTCCGATCTTTAGCCTTGTATTTTACGTATTTGGCTTGGACTTGAAGTATTATTCACGTATTTTGATGTTTTTATGATGTATTTGTGTATGAATACTGATTATAATCTCTCCATGCGTGGTTAATCTTCATATGTGTTGGTGTTGATGTAGTTAGGGTGTCGTAATCATTGATTTTAATATCTTTTCATCCTATTTACATTGTTAATCACGTATTTTGCTTGTTTCTACACGTATTGTTCAAGTATTATTGTTGTTGGTGTACGTGGATCGAATATGATCCTGGACTTATTCATGGTGTGACCCTTGCGGGCACATAACCTTATTTTCCTAATGAAACTAGTATTGTATGTGATACTTAAGGCACTTTTCGATGTTCGTTGAACGTTATATTTCCCGATGTTCTCGTGCCCTAACCGGACGAAACATTGAGTTATAGAAAAGGTATTGATAATTATTGATTGCACACACCCTAACGAAATCACTACCAATGCATACTCTCCATATTAGTACCCCATATCGAATTCACCATAATTATCGTAGGATTTTCTTTTGTTATTCTAAACTCTTATCATATCTTTAGGTGGTTGGTTATTACCGTATTATTACTCTTTACAAACTGAAGTTCGTGGTTTTGCAGGTTAGTTGTCCCGTGGATACGATACCTGGACTCACTAGGATTATTACTTGTTCGATCTCCTGCACTTGGGAGTATCGCTCACATATTTTGAGACGAGTCATGTTTTTGGCGCCGTTGCTGGGGATAACGGTACGTGTGATCTACGATTTCTGTTCGTTTGGGGGAACATTCGGTGAGATCCTTCCATCTTATAGTTTAGGATTTTTATTAGTTTTTTGTTTTGTTTTCTCTTTATAAAAAAATTTTAAAAAAAATTGGAGTACATGAATTTCTATTGCACAAACAATTCGCATGATGCAGAGTATAATGCTGCACACAAACATAGGCTAGAGAAGCTTAAGATCGTTTGTTTTAATCAGACTGATTGTGAAACTTTCTTTCAGGCCTGGAGGAGGTTCACAGACATAGTATCGAGCTATTCGCGGCATGGGTATACAAAGAAAGAGCTTATGGAGTCCTTTTTATCTGGACTACGACCACAGCTGCAGGAATTCTTGGGAGTCATGACACCGACAGAGGCGTGGAAATACATGGAGTCCCTAAAAGAGAATGATCAGATCATTAATAAGACTTCAGAGTGTGATTGAACGGAGCCTTCCTACCTTGATCAAGGAGAGTAAAGCGTAGACGTACCATTGCAACCCTTGAAAGAGGAAGTTTATTTGCTCATTCAGACACAAGAGGCTACATCCCATCAATTCCAAGAGAACTTTCTTGCTTGGAGTCGGTAAATTCAGCAATCCATGGAAAATATTACTTTGATTGCCACTTGCTTAGAAGAAAATAATTCTTTTGAAATTCAATTTCAAGGATCTAATATGAGTTCATCTTATATTGCAAGTATATCGAGCGAGCCATGTCACGATGAAGTCACAAATGAAAATATCAACATGGCAGGAAGTGTGTGCAAAAGAGAGGACGAGTTAGCAATTTTGGATAAACAGGAGGAGGTGACAGATAGGGACACGGGTTTAGAGATTATCGTTATGGAGCCCGAGCCACTCTCTCCCACAGTTTTTCCAAAATCGTTTACCACTCTTCCCAATGACTGAGCATCATACCGATAATAGTGCATATCTTTCAGGGAGTAGTCATCAACATGCTTTAATTTATTTCACCTACTTTCATGACTATATTTGGAATATGTTTGTGGCGAAGAATTTTAGACTAATTTGGACTGACATAACTCATCTCTTCCAGGACAATGGTAAACAAGTTATAGAGATCCTTCGAGTTGTGTTGCTGGGGTCCAATTTAGCTTTTGGAGGAAGGATACTCGCTGAGGAGCGCAAGGAGCAAATAGAACAACTTCCTCCACCATTAAAGATTCATGATCCTGTTGGATATTGGACTCCTCGGATTTGGTTTTGGATGATGAACAAACATAAATATATCGTGAACTAACAATTTGTGAGCGCAGTTATGGAGATCGTCCCAAATTCATATGAACATCCAAAGCGACATCTCGAGACTTCTCAAAGCACGTGATCGTATTCCTAAATCTTCGTTGAAGCTTATGGACCATTTTAGAAGTCATGAAGATTCGATTGAAGCTATTGAAGACGGTATCGTCAAGTTTTATTTATAGTCTTTAAGCTTCTTTCGTAGAATGTTAAGCCTTGAGTAGGTCTTACGGTTTAAATCTTCATAATGCTCATATCTTAGCTCTAGGATCTTAGTAGAAGTCCATACAAACTTTCCCGAAGCTTCGCGCTTCGATTCGTGACTTCTTGTGCATGTTAGTTGGTTCAAGAAGAAGAACTGACCGACTAGATGGTGATCTAGTCGATCGGCAAAGCTTCTTGGACCGACTAATTTTTGTCAGTCAATTCTAAGCTCTTTACTGTTTACAGTTAGTCGGTCTAAGTTGACTCACCGACCGACTAGTTTGTGAACTAGTCGGTCAGTGATGCTTCTGTGACCGACTAGTTGAGTTTTCCCTGTACATGCACATTTTGAGCCTGAGCTACTGTTTATCATTAGTCGGTCTGTGTTCATTGATCGACCGACTAGTTGATGAACTAGTCGGTCAACTTTCCTTCTTGGACCGACTAGTTTAGCTTTACTGTACATGCCAATTTTCACCTAACTTACTTTTTATCGTTAGTCGGTCTATGCTCATTTGGCGACCGACTAGTTGATGAACTAGTCGGTCAACATTTGTTCTTGGACCGACTAAATCAATTTGTGCTCAGACTTCAGTTTTATCTCTTATTCGGTCTCAGTTAAGTAACCGACCGACTAGTTGTGAAACTAGTCGGTCAGCTACTCTTCTTGGACCGACTAGCTCCTTTTGTCTGTGCTTCAACCTTTTGGCTGTTCTTCCATTAGTCGGTCTATGTTAAATGACCGACCGACTAGTTGATGAACTAGTCAGTTGGTGGTTGTTCTTTGACCGACTAGTTGAGTTCAGAAAAGAGCCGTTGGAGCATTTAATGACTCGAATTTCTTTCTCTCTCTCCTCTATCCTATAAATACTTGATGGGCTGCATTCATTGCAGTCAAGGCTGATATTATTGCAAGTTTAGAGATCAAGAGAAATCATTCCAAGCTCATTCAAAGCTCTTTCATTCCATTCAATAATCTCTCCTCACTCTTACTTCCAAAGAGAGATTCATTGAGTGTGAAGCCTTCCAAGCCAAGTGCTTGATCCTAGATCACCAACAACCCCATAGCTCTCCATCACTGATCTACATCTTGGAGCTAGGGTTTGGTGCCTTCTTCCTCCTCAAAATCATCCTTGCCCTAATTCGTAAGTATACTCAAGGCATAGGTATTTTGTGGTAAGCTATTCTATTTCATTTACTTTCATTTTGTAAGTGTTTATCTCTCGGTTGTGAGAGTTGTGTTTGTGATCCCGAGTTGTGGGAGTCACAAATTACTTTGTGTATGATTTGACTTGGTGAAGGTTCTTCACAAGTATTTCATAGTGGAAATCTTGAGTTAGGGTTTCTTACTCAAGTATCCGGAGGGGATCCGGGTGGTTGGGACGTAGGATCACCGGGAACAAGTCGGGGAGACTTGGGTGGATCCGAACCCAGTAATATCGTTGTTTGCGATTGTTTCTTTGTTTTCTAACATTTACATTTTCTGCATTGTTTGGTAGAGTTTGCAAGTAATTAGGAATTAGCCTCTTAATTATTTTAAAGTACTATTCACCCCCCTCTAGTACTTGTGCAGTTGCTTAGCATGGCATTACATTTGGTATCAGAGCCAAGTCTATAGCTATGTCTGCCAACGACAACAAGACCGTTCGTCCACCTTCCGACTATAGCACCTTCAAGAACCATGAAGGAGCGTCTTCGGTAATGGAAGGATATTCCTCAACGAGGCCTCCATTCTTCAACGGTACCAACTACGGGTACTGGAAATGCCGGATGGAAACCTTCCTCCGGAGTGCTTCACTATGGAGGACCACGATGAAGGAATATGTCGAGCCAACCGAAGAAGATTTCGAGAAATGGACTCTCGCGGAGGTCGCCGCGGAGGTAAGCAATGCCAAGGCAATGAACGCCATGCAATGTGCTTTGGAGCCCGAGGATTTCAACAAGATATGCACATGTAAGAGTGTATATCAAATATGGAACTCCCTCCTCATATTACATGAAGGGACGAGTAGGGTAAGAGACTCTAAACTCGTTGTAGTTAATAAAGATTACGAGATGTTTCATATGCTACATGGTGAGACGATGAAGGAGTATTATGCTCGCTTCGTCGACATCATAAACGAGTTAGAGGCTCTCGGCAAATCCTACACCCAAAAGGAGAAATGTTCGAAGCTTATAGAAGGACTTCCTTCTAGTTGGGAAAAGCGCACCTTCGCCATCGAGGAAGGTAACGATATGAACAAATATACCGTTGTTCAACTAATGGGTATCTTGATGTCTTATGAGGTACGCAAGGATAGCAAGTTGAAGTTACAGGAAAAGATGAAGTCTTACCTACAACAAGAAGAGCCAAAGAAGAAAGATATTGCTTTCAAGGCCGCTCCATCTACTTCCACATCAACCGATGATGAGAACTCGGAAAACGAGTTGGACTTGGAGTCCATGGCTCTCATGGCCAAGAAGTTCAACCGGTTCTTCCGAACATGTAACTTCAAAAACAAGTCAAAGTTCAATTCTTCTAACGCCTCTTCTTCTTTGTGCTTTAAATGCAACAAGCCAGGACACATGAAAGCGGAGTGTCCTCTAAACAAGCAAAAGGAGAAGTGGAAGGTGCCGAAGTACGACAAGTCCAAGAAGTACAAGAAAGGGAACAAAAAGGGGCTTGTCGGGACTTTCACCGACTCCGATGATTCCTCAAGCGGAGAGTCGGACGATGAGCAAGTGGAGCAAGCACACATGTGCTTCATGGCAAGAGAGGAGCATGATCAAGGATCTTCCTCTTCCGATGATAGCGACAACGAAGGCGATGATGTAACTATGGATGACCTTAGGAATGCTAATTCTCAATTATGGTCTAAGTATACTAAATTAGTAAATAGGTATACTAAAGTAAAAGATGACTTAGCTAGCATTCAAACCTCGCCTAAAACTATCATCACCAACAACGACACCGTTTTTGAAGGGTTGAAGAATGAGATTGTTAATCTCAAGACTCAACTTGAACATGTTAGCATTGAGGATCCGGATGAACACAAAATAGCGGATTTGACTTCTCAAAACTCGACTTTGAGTATTGAGAATGAGAATCTTAAATCTCGTGTTTATGTGCTCACATCGCAAGTATCCACTTTGGATGCTTCTATGCGTTCTCTCACCGAGAAATATGAGAACACATTAGGCCGAATTAATAAATTCAATAAGGGTAAGGACCATTTGGATAAAATCCTAAGTGACTTACTTTCGGCCAATCACCACATTGGCTTGGGTTATACGATGGGAAGTTCATCCAAATCGGCCACTACTTTTGTTAGGCCAACTTCCGGTGACTCAACGAGTGGTAGCAAACACTCTATTGGTAGTTCATCTACCAATGGTGCTTCCACCTCGTCCACACCCTCTTTCGGAAAGAAAACCACTTTGGGTGGACCTCCAAAGAAGGGGCATGCTTATATGTACACCAATACTATGCCACGTAGGAACACACGTCCTACTCCACCGGCTCACACATATGATGATTTCTATGCTACACGTTCACGGGCACGTGCACACCATGTGAGACACCCTCACGCACGTGTTCCTCCACATGCATATGTTCACCCACATCATCGTATGAATAACTATCCACATGCACCATTCCATCATGTTCCTTATGCCTATCCACGACATGCATCACGTAGAAACCAACAACACATGCATGCACCCAATAGGATGAGGGCTCCCAAAATATTCACAATTTGGAGCCCAAAGGACACAAGCATGGATGAAAAGCAAGTTTACATGAATGCTTATTTTTCGGATGTTGTGCATAGTAGAAATTATGTGGGGAAGTCTAAGTCCGATTGGACTTGGCTTCCAAAGGTCTAATCTTTTGGACCCAATGACCTTGGGTACCATGATATGAAATTTTCTATCTTTAGGTACTCAAGGAAAAGAAAAAGAAAAGGAGCAACAAATTTAAATTTAGCTCCAAGGGGAATTGGATACTCGATAGCGGGTGTTCAAAACACATGACGGTGACGCTCAATTGCTCTCCGGAGTGGTTCCCATTGCAAATGGAAACCGCGTCGTATTTGGAGGCAACGAGAGCGGAACCATCATAGGTGTTGGTAAAGTGGGTAATCCTTCTAAACCCATTATATGTGATGTTTACCTTGTTAAAGGATTAAACCACAATCTCATTTCAATAAGTCAACTTTGTGACAAAGGTTACAAAGTTAACTTTGCGAAAGGAATGTGACATATTTTAAGAAAATATAATAATGAATTATTGTTTTCCGGCACACGCCATAAGGATATATATATCCTAGATCTTCCAAGATCACATGAACAATGTCTTATTGCCAACACAAGTGAACAACACTTATGGCATCGACGTTTTGGTCATGTGAACTTTGGAACACCTTTTAAGCTTTCCAAGTTAAATTCTATTAGAGGCGTCCCTAAGCTTGTCTTTCAAAAGAAAAGCTTTTGTGACTCGTGTCAACGAGGCAAGCTTCCAAAATCTTCATTTAAACCTAAGAAAAGCATTTCTTCTAAGCGGCCTCTAGAGCTATTACATCTAGATTTATTTGGGCCAACTAGAGTTGCTTCATTAGGTAATGCTAGATATGGACTTGTCATCGTTTATGACTTTTCTAGGTTTACTTGGGTATTTTCATTGTGTAATAAAAATGAAACTTTTGAAAACTTCACAATTTTTGTTAAGAAAGTACAAAATCTCTTAAGAACCACCATTGTCACTATTCGTAGTGATCATGGAGGTGAATTTGAGAATGAGTCTTTTGAGACATTTTGTGATGAAGTTGGTATTACACACACCTTTTCATTCCCTCGCGCACCTCCTCAAAATGGTGTTGTTGAGAGAAAGAATAGGACGCTAGTGGAATGTGCTCGCACTATGCTTGATGATAGCCAACTTGGCCATCAATTTTGGGCGGAAGCGGTACATACCGCTTGCTATATGTTTAATAGAATACTTTTGAGGCTCGACACTAAACAAACTTGTTATGAATTGTTGTTTGGTAGGTTGCCTCAAGTTAAACATTTTCGTGTTTTTGGTTCAAAATGTTTTATTAAGAACACGTATGGTAGTTTGGACAAATTCGATCCAAGATCTGATGAGGGGATTTTTGTTGGATATTCTTCGCGTAGCAAAGCCTACCGGATATTCAACAAACGAACCTCAACGATCGAGGAATCGCTTCATGTGTCATTTAATGAAGGATTTGTTCCAACTAGAATTACTAATGATGATGACTCTATGGATGTCTTATGTGATTCAATTGGTAATTCTAACTCTAATGATTCTATTGATTCTATTGAGACTAACCCGTCTAATGAAGTTGTTGAGAATGTTCCTAGTGATCAAGGTATTCCCAAACGGCTTCATACCGTTCGTGACCATCCTCATGAGCAAGTCATTGGTAATATCCATGATAGTGTTAAGACGAGATCGCAAGTGAACTACTTCGCTCATTGTGCCTTTGCCTCCTCGATAGAGCCAAAGAATGTTAATGAAGTATGCGAAGATAGTGCTTGTATCTTAGCCATGGAGGAGGAACTCATTCAATTCGAGAGGAATGAGGTTTGGGAGCTTGTTCCATTGCCATCTAAGAACCACATAGTCATAGGGACAAAGTGGATCTTCAAGAACAAAACCGACGAAAACCAAGTCGTCGTCCGGAACAAAGCTCGGTTAGTTGCTCAAGGCTACCGTCAAGAGGAAGGTATCGATTTCGAAGAATCCTTTGCTCCGGTAGCTAGATTAGAATCAATTAGATTACTATTATCTTTTGCATGCCATAAGGATTTTAAATTATTTCAAATGGATGTAAAAAGTGCATTTTTAAACGGAGATGTCGTTGAGGAAGTTTATGTTTCTCAACCTCCGGGTTTTATAAATGAAAATTTTTCAAATCATGTTTTTAAACTTAAGAGGACTTAAGCGTCAGAGGACGACGAAAGCGAAGCCCCGTGCTCAACCCAAGCCCAAGCCTAAGCCCATGCCCAAGGAACTTGCATCTCGCTCTTCTTTCCATACTCCTACCGATTCCGATACCGAGTTCATACCCGAGCCTGAGACTCATAGGGAACCCACTCCTCCTACCCATCCTGAGTCTAGCTCCCGACCACGTACGTCTACCCGTAAGCCTAAGGGAAAGGCTCCGATGCCGGTAGGCGGTGTCGATATCTCGTTGTGTCGCGACGACCCTTTGTGTCTCGCGACTTACAACCGTATCGAACACTGCCCACTGCTTCTGGAAAGTATCGATTTCGAAGAATCCTTTGCTCCGGTAGCTAGATTAGAATCAATTAGATTACTATTATCTTTTGCATGCCATAAGGATTTTAAATTATTTCAAATGGATGTAAAAAGTGCATTTTTAAATGGAGATGTCGTTGAGGAAGTTTATGTTTCTCAACCTTCGGGTTTTATAAATGAAAAATTTCCAAATCATGTTTTTAAACTTAAGAGGACTTAAGCGTCAGAGGACGACGAAAGCGAAGCCCCGTGCTCAACCCAAGCCCAAGCCTAAGCCCATGCCCAAGGAACTTGCATCTCGCTCTTCTTTCCATACTCCTACCGATTCCGATACCGAGTTCATACCCGAGCCTGAGACTCATAGGGAACCCACTCCTCCTACCCATCCTGAGTCTAGCTCCCGACCACGTACGTCTACCCGTAAGCCTAAGGGAAAGGCTCCGATGCCGGTAGGCGGTGTCGATATCTCGTTGTGTCGCGACGACCCTTTGTGTCTCGCGACTTACAACCGTATCGAACACTGCCCACTGCTTCTGGAGCATTTCGTCCAGTTTAGTGACTTCCTATGCCTCGCCGATCTTCTTTCGTCCTCCGGTCTTCTCGATTACCTTCGATATGACCGAAGGCGAACCCTTGCCCCTACCCTCGCCTAGTAAAACTTTTCTATGCCAATAGGATCCGGGGTCAGTACGATGTGACCCACTCTGTTGAGACGACTGTTTTGGGGACTCCTATAGTCCTCACAGCAGAAATCTTAGGAGAGATTTTGGGTATCTCCTCGTCTGGCCTCCTCCCCTCTGACATTTCTGTTGATGATATCACCTCCCTTGATCAGGTCATCCTCTCTCAGATTTTCCACAAGATTACTACCGCCATGATTGGCGTGCCCTCCAAATCCTTCAAGCCTATCGCCTGGGTCCTAAATTTGATTCTGAAGTCATGCTTGCTTCCCAAGTACGGCTCCTCCTCTCTACCATCCCAGCCTTTCTTGAAGTTGATCTATGCTATTTTCATGGGGAGCTCGATTAATTGGGCTCGCATTATACTCGATAAGATGGACTCTTTCGAGTGTATTCGCAAGTCCACGAAGTCGGCTCATATCCCCTTCCCGTGCTTGTTGACTCTGGTATTCCGTCACTTCCGTGTCACTTTGCCTCCTGACGATGAGCGTCCACTTGGTCCTCCCCTGAACGCGACGGCCGTCAAGAAGTCTCTTGTGGCGCTCCATCACGTTCAACGGACGACACCTTCAGCGTCAGCCTCTGCCTCTGCCTCAGCTGCTCCCTCTTCCACACTTGTCGAGCTCGTTCGTTCTCTGCGACGTTTGGAGTCTCGTCAGGCTCGTTCTGAGGAGATTCTCTGCCGTATAGCTCGTCACCTTGATATTGAGGTCCCTCTGTCTTTTTCTGACGAGGATGAGTTGGATGAGGAGGACATTGAGGAGCTTGCTCGTGCTTCTACTCGTGCCCCCGAGGGCACTTCTGGTGATGCTGTTGCTGCTTCGTCTGCTGGTGCCCCCGAGAGCACACCTGTTGCCACCGATCCTGCGGTGGATGCTCCGACTGGTGCTCCTGAGGCCACTACTGTTGCTGCTCCAGAGATTACCACTTCTGTCGTCGCTCCCGTTGACATTCCAGTTGTTCCTGTGACCACCACTTCTCCTACAGAGCCTGCTGCTGCTGCAGATCCTACCGCTTCCTCTTGAGCTTCTTTGAGGACTCTCCGATGCTCCTTGGATGATACATCTAGTGTGAGAGAGTTTGGGTAGGATAGAGTGGGGTTCTGGATCATTTTGATGTTGTTTTGTGTGCCCCGATCGTTGGATCGATGTTTTGTATGTCAGTGATGTATACGTTTGATGTACTCTGGTTCATATTATATATATATATACATCGTAGTTGACATTTCATTCTATTGTGCACAATTTATAATTTCTTTTATGTCTCTGATGTTTGATTTCGTCGCTCGACGATATTAACTTGATTAAATAGATTTCAATTTATGAAAACATAGAATTGTTTTCCATGCACTAAATTAACCAAGAATGTTGATATTGGAGAGTATATTCCATAACTCAATCCGTAAAACTGATTTGAGTTTTGATGATTTTATTTATCGATTTTCGAATTTGGTCTCATTGACACGCCTTGATTTCATTCATATTATTTCTTTGGTGTCACTTAAGCCATGGTCGTATTCTACGACTCCCGTGCTTTTTATTTGAAGCCATTGTTGTTGTCGTTGTTCTCCTCCCGCTCTTTTTGCTTATGCCAAAGGGGGAGAGATATAATAATAACGATGTGCTAAATGAAAATTTAGAGCATTTTCCCAAGAATCTAATTTGATATGTTAGATTCAGGGGGAGTTAAGATATATAAATGGATTTTCAAATCCGATATTTCAATAACCAACTTTTGGTATTCGATATTTCAATAATCGATTCTCATTGATATACTTTACTCGTCTGCTTGATGTGTATTATTATTGTTTAAATTGGAATTAACGTGTCATCAATGCAGGGGGAGTAAGTAAATTTCATTTGAATTATTATTGTTGATTATTATTTATGTTGGTTTGTGATCACCAAAAAGGGGGAGAATGTTGGATATTGGACTCCCCGGATTTGGTTTTGGATGATGAACAAATATAAATATATCGTGAACTAACAATTTGTGAGCGCAGTTATGGAGATCGTCGCCAAATTCATATGAACATCCAAAGCGACATCTCGAGACTTCTCAAAGCACGTGATCGTATTCCTAAATCTTCGTTGAAGCTTATGGACCATTTTAGAAGTCATGAAGATTCGATGGAAGCTATTGAAGACGGTATCGTCAAGTTTTATTTATAGTCTTTAAGCTTCTTTCGTAGAATGTTAAGCCTTGAGTAGGTCTTACAGTTTAAATCTTCATAAGGCTCATATCTTAGCTCTAGGATCTTAGTAGAAGTCCATACAAACTTTCCCGCAGCTTCGCGCTTCGATTCGCGACTTCTTGTGCATGTTAGTTGGTTCAAGAAGAAGAACTGACCGACTAGATGGTGATCTAGTCGGTCGACAAAGCTTCTTGGACCGACTAGTTTTTGTCAGTCAATTCTAAGCTCTTTACTGTTTACAGTTAGTCGGTCTAAGTTGACTCGCCGACCGACTAGTTTGTGAACTAGTCGGTCAGTGATACTTCTGTGACCGACTAGTTGAGCTTTCCTTGTACATGCACATTTTGAGCCTGAGCTACTGTTTATCATTAGTCGGTCTGTGTTCATTGATCGATCGACTAGTTGATGAACTAGTCGGTCAACTTTCCTTCTTGGACCGACTAGTTTAGCTTTACTGTACATGCCAATTTTCACCTAACTTACTGTTTATCGTTAGTCGGTCTATGCTCATTTGGCGACCGACTAGTTGATGAACTAGTCGGTCAACATTTGTTCTTAGACCGACTAAATCAATTTGTGCTCAGACTTCAGTTTTATCTCTTAGTCGGTCTCAGTTAAGTAACCGACCGACTAGTTGTGAAACTAGTCGGTCAGCTACTCTTCTTGGACCGACTAGCTCCTTTTGTCTGTGCTTCAACCTTTTGGCTGTTCTTCCATTAGTCGGTTGATCGCTCCAAAATGCAACTCAAGAGCACGACCAAAAACTTGGTCGGCCCCGGATACACACCCGGAGAACGATTGTAGTTTTACCGCAAGCGCACGGTCAAGTGGCAAGCGGGTATCGAACACGAGGAGGTGGTGTTGGCTCCAATCTATCCTAGGTTGGTTTGACTACGAATGTTTTATTGGTGGAGATGGTTATGGAACGATATAATGGAAATGGTAGTGGATGTCGGTGTCGATGATAAAGAAATCGCTCAAATATCGATTTAAATACAATATAATAAAAAAGGGAATTTGCCTTGCGGCGATCCTGTCACAATCGTCGGGCAAAGTATGGGGATATAAAATCAAATAAAGACGTCTAGGGCTAGGGAATCCCCACTACGGACCGTCATGCATCATCGTTAATAGTGAATCTCAATATTACTAGACTTGCGTTGAGGTGAACTAGTCGCAACTTAATGTAGAACCAAGCTCACGCTCTCGCGCTATTGCCGGTCTATAGCAAACCTAGGTTAGGGCCCAATCTCTTGTAAACCCTAACCTAAGCCACTAGCATGAGGATCGACATCATCGTTCAATCGCCTCTCGAGCCCACTCTCGTGCAAACTCGAGTTACGATCTAGGTTGTGATAGTTCGTATTCGTCCAATCTCTTGCAAACGAATATGTGTATAGATTTACAATTAAAAATCCTAGCTTTGGTCCAATCTCTTGCAAACCAAATCTAGAGAAACCCAATTGTAAACCTAAATCGAATATCTAGGCCTTCCCATCGATTAGAATCCAATCTCTTGCAAATCCCAAATCGATGGAAATCCCTAGCTATCCGTAGGAAATCAATCACAACCTAACCTCCTCGCAATTCTAGCAATTTAGAATTCATTCTTCACAAATATGAAATTAGATCCATAGGGTTCATCCCCAAACCCTAGAATAACAAATCTACTCTAGCATAGCAATAAGGATATAAGAATCAATAAAAATCATTGCTTGCATACAAAAAGATTAAAAAAACAAAGATTCAAATAAAAAGAAGAAAATACTTAGCTTGATGAAGATCTTCAATCCAAAATACAAGCTTTTAGATCCAAGAGGGGGCCTAGGGCATGGCCTAACCTCTAAAATAATCCTAAGAAAAACATATGGGGGCTAAGAAAACATAATGGGGATCCTCTCTAATGGTGGCTACAAACCCCTTAAATACTCTCCCAAAAACCCTAGCAAAACTGCCTAAAAAGCCCCTGAAAATCGGGCCCAAAACTGAATCTGCGCGTGCCCAGAAATCTGCGCCAGTTACGACTCGGCCGAGTGGGAATCTCACTCGGTCGAGTGGAAATCTCACTCGGTCGAGTGGACAGCTCACTCGGTTGAGTGGAATCTCACTTGGTCGAGTGAGCTTTCCTGCAGAAACTCCAGAAAATAGCACTCTGTCAAAACTGTCAAAAACTGTCACACACTGGTCACTCGGCCGAGTGGAAATGTCACTCGGCCGAGTGACACTGACATGCAAATTCCAGCACTGCAGCATCGACTTGCAGAAATTCTCCAGATTTCATCCGACCTCCGATTGACGCGTTCTTGGCGGCGTTGGAATCGTCATGAAGCCTACTATCCATAAAAAATATGATAAAAATACTTTACCCACTGGAATGATAGCAGATTTCAAAAGAATGGGAGGATGTCTGAAAATCTGGGCGCTTCGTGTCCTCGGCATCACTCGGCCGAGCGGCAAATGTCACTCGGCCGAGGGGCTTTTGGTACTCGGCCGAGTTGGAGCTCGTAGTCGACTGACGGATTACAGAGAGTTGGACATTTTGGCTCGCCGTCGTCTGGGTGCCACTCGGGCGGACGAAGTCTCCGAACTCGGCCGAGTGGGCGTGCGATGCTCGGCCGAGTGCACGCTGATACATCTCTGTTGCGTGTCCGATCTAGCCGGCCGAGCGGGGTCTCAATGCTCGGCCGAGTGACTCCTTCACTCGGCCGAGTGGCATGCTGAAAATGCCCAATCTCCATCTTTTCGCTTCCCCGTCGCTCCTACGACGTTCTTTCTTTTTCCACTCGTCTTTCATTACAGAATAACCCTCAAAAGGGCCATGGTTGACACTCCGGAGTGGGTGCAAATCCTTTAAGCTCATTTTTGCTCCCGATCGCTCCATATTTCCTGAAATCCGACAAAACCAAGAAATAGTGAAAAGCATCGCAATATTGTCGAATAATCTTGAAAAACGCAATATGAGCAATCGAAATGGCGTGAAAACATGCGGAAAAAAGGTGTAAAATATGGTCCGATCAAAATCCCCCAAGCTTACCTCTTACTCGTCCTCGAGGAAGATAAGTAGATAGATGAACTCGGGAGATGAAAATAAAGAAAATGAAACGAAAGAAAAAGAAAGAACGCGAGGTGGAAGTGGTTGCTAGATTATTCTCTCAGATCTCAAGCCATAAGCTACACATCACGATAACTTGGAAAATACGAATCACATGCTATAAGGATTTCAAATCTTACTTAGACATGGTACTTGCAAGCTTTTAAGAGCAATAAGAGGGACTCTCTAAATTCATACAATCAATTCATATCCACATCACACATTTCATAGAACTTAATATACAAATGTTGGCAATGCACTTTTCAATCAAAAGTTATAAATGAAGCATATAAGATACACACCAAGCATGCAATAGAGAATAGAATAAGAGTCATGGCATTCACATATTTATTTCAAATCATGAAAAATCTACATATCTAATATATTTTGCAAAGTCTAAGCATTATCGAATATTCCCATTCATGCACGTCTCCACTCTAATGTCATACTCACTCATATGGTCAAATGAATTCACCCCCCCCAAGCTTAGCGTGAGGCGTCACATCTAAAGGAATATGATAGTGGAAAATGGAATTTTTGCCTTGGTTTTCCCAAGTATTTTGTGGCTCCAATAATGAGATAAAGAAATATCTTTCTTTTTCTTTTTGAACATTTTGCTTCTCATTTTTTTTCTTTTTGGATTTTTGTAGGAGCTATATGATTTGTATTTTTGGATTTTGGCTCCTTTTTGGCTTTTTGGACTTTTTTGGAGCTAACTTTTTCTTTTGTGTGGATTTTTGGGAAATAGATGCGATATAAGTAGCTTTAGGAGGTGAACTCAAGTGACATGTAGAGAATAAAAAGATATATGTGGAGAAAGAAATAATGTAACACTCGGTTCACTCTAAGATGTGCACGAACGGTTCAATAAAATAATACTTCAACTAAAACTCATATGTAAGCATGGATATTCTCAATCATTTCAATAAATAGTGAAGTCAAGCAGTAAAGTTTACAACCATATGAGGCATGCAACAGAAGGTGAATAAGACAATAAAAATGATGCTTCAGATATACTAATGATGCGTGAATCTTGGTGCATTTCCAACAAAAGCATACCAAACACTAATCCATACATTCAGTTTCAATGAATATCATGCGATCACTTAGAGGGGTCATCAAGAGAAATAGATTTGCAAGCACATGTGAATAGCAAGACTATGGAATACTCTAAGTAGCATGGCAAAGAATAATAAGCATCGTGATGGTTGCTAAAGCAATAAGAGATGTCATCATAAGGAACGCATCTAGCAAAAGAAGAGAAAGGAAAATAAAGAAATAAGAAAAAATAAAAGAGAGGAAAGAAATGAAAAACTAGCACACAACATGATGCATGAACACACATAAAAGGAAAATAAGATGGAAAATTCAAAAAGATGATGCAAAAATTTTGAAAAATTTTGAAAAATTTTAAAAACCCTAAAATAAAGTAAAAATGCAACTAATGCATCTAAATGAATGGCATGAAAATGCACTCCCCCAAGCTTAAACGTCACATTGTCCTCAATGTGATCATAAAAGGAAAAATATGAGGAACAACGATAAATATGAGGGAGGTGAATGAAAAATGATGAAATGAATGGCATGAAATCCTAATGCAACTACATGTACATACAATGATGCATGAGAGCGATTTTCCCCAAGCTTATACCAAACAATCCTATTCAAATGACTTGATCAAAAATATCATGGCTTTGCAAAGCGAGTTCAAGTCAAATGAATAAGAAAGTGAGTATTCACTTGAAAGAAATGCTCGATGGTGGTGAGCAAAAGGATGTGGCGTATCAAAATATGGAGAGGGGAATTAATATATATAATGGGTTTGGGGTGTAAAAGATTTTTGTTGCCATCATATGAGGTGATATTTATTCAAGCAAATCTATACGGTCCTCTCGCTGTCGAGAGAATTCGTGTTTATTTAAAGCATAAAAATTTCTACACTACTGGATTGATATCACCTATAGCAAAAGGCGGATCCAGTATCTTTGCTGGTGCAGGCAATTTCTCCAACTGCTCCTTCCGTGGCTCTGCCAGGCGCACATGTCCACGGACTCCATCAGATTCCAGCAATGCGGCTCCCAGCATCTCTCCAAGGACTCCACCTGTACCCTGCAAGAGATAAGCCGCATCAATCTGATGTGGATAATTCTTCCCCAAAATAAATGTATTCCAAAGAGGGTCATCAACATAAGTATTTAAAATTAAAAACGGTTGACAACACTTCCCTGGAAATAAATCTCTACTCTCGTGTACCACATCGATCAACTCCACATTGTTCGCCTCAGGTTGTTCAGGTAGCTCGGGCATATAAGCGTAGGTCTCATCAGGCAGCTCCTCATCATCGTCAGACTTATCCCATCGCACCTCCTGATCATAATTAATAGCATCCATGGGTGCTAACTCCTCGCTCTCCTCCTCGTATACGTCCCATCGTACCTCTTGATCGTATGTACATGAATCCTGCAAAAGGTGCAATGAGTCATCAAAATTTGAATCATAGCAAGCATCATATACGGGAGGGGAATCAAATGTAAAGGGAGAGGGAGTAAAGAGATCCCCCTGAAGGGGAGCCATAAGCTCTGTGGGATTGTCCTCAGCATAAGTGGAAGCGTGGTCCTCTGAGGGATGCTCAGCCTCTGTAGAAGGTGGGGATGGCTGCGGTAGCTCGAAAGGAGGAGGGTAATGCTTGGGATCCTCATGAATGGCTGTGTCCTCGTCCCAATGCACGGCCTCCTCGGTGACAAGCTCTGGCTCCGCAAGTAAGGCCTCCTCAAAAGCAAGCTCTGGCTCATGAGGGTAGCAATGGGGAGCGACGATGGCACAAGCTGACTCTCCCCCAAGCTGAACGTGGACATCCTCCTCAGGCTCCTCAGGTATAGAAGGCAATGTAAACGTCATCATCTCCTTTTCATGCATCCTTCTTTGTTTCTGTCCTGGAGCTCGAGACACCCGATTGCATGGATTGGCCTCCTCAATAGTAGGTGCAGGTGGTTCTATGGGCTCATGTATCTTGACCGTGGTATAAAAGTGGGTCTTGTGCCCCTCAACTAGAGCATAGACTCCATCATCAATTGTGCCTGTGGAAGAGATACAATGAGTAATAAAGTTTTGAAATTCGAGCTCAAAAGGTTCACCTGCCGTTATTGTCAATGGACCAGAATCTCGAACTACGTCAACAATGTTTCTCAATAGGTCCATATATGTGTCCTCCTTTGACAATTCAGATGTCTCTATTTGTGGAGTGTTGATGGTGTAAAGGTGGATATGATCACCTTCAAGTGAAGCATACACTCCATCTATGATAGTACCTGCGCTAGAGACATTAGCCATAACAAAATCGATGAATACTTGGTCATATGGTTTACTTACCGTAACGGTTAGTGAACCGGTAGATCGAGCATCATATATCATTTGCTCCAAGGCTGCTGCCAACTGTAGATCACTGAACTTCCCCACTTGCATCCTCTTCAAAAACTCACGTGAGGGTCCCTTTAGCCTTCTAGTGAAGATACCAAATAGCGTGGAGTCATTCCACTCATGGTCTAACTCCGTCTGGAACATTTCTAACATTCCTTCAAACCTAGACAAGGCTTCCCCGAAGGATTCTCCATCAGCCTGATAGAATGCAGCGAGATATATGTAGGATTGTATAGAGCCCGCTCGCATTTTCTTTGGAAGCACCATCGCTGCAACAACTGTACCTGATCAATCAAAGTAAACAACCTGGAAAAGAAGTCAGTGGTACAAAGAGAGATAAAGATAATAATAGCAGGTGGTGGGAAAAAAATCTCTATCAATGTTTTTTTTGATTTTTTTTTGATTTTTTTAATGTAATCTAATTAACCTAATTGTGACAAATTGGCACCCAACGGGAAACACCTCCCCGGCAACGGCGCCAAAAACTTGATCGCTCCAAAATGCAACCCAAGAGCATGACCAAAAACTTGGTCGGCCCCGGATACACACCCAGAGAACGATTGTAGTTTTACCGCAAGCGCACGGTCAAGTGGCAAGCGGGTATCGAACACGAGGAGGTGGTGTTGGCTCCAATCTATCCTAGGTTGGTTTGACTACGAATGTTTTATTGTTGGAGATGGTTATGGAACGATATAATGGAAATGGTGGTGGATGTCGGTGTCGATGATAAAGAAATCGCTCAAATATCGATTTAAATACAATATAATAAAAGAGGGAATTTGCCTTGCGGCGATCCTGTCACAATCGTCGGGCAAAGTATGGGGATATAAAATCAAATAAAGATGTCTAGGGCTAGGGAATCCCCACTACGGACCGTCATGCATCATCGTTAATAGTGAATCTCAATATTACTAGACTTGCGTTGAGGTGAACTAGTCGCAACTTAATGTAGAACCAAGCTCACGCTCTCGCGCTATTGCCGGTCTATAGCAAACCTAGGTTAGGGCCCAATCTCTTGCAAACCCTAACCTAAGCCACTAGCATGAGGATCGACATCATCGTTCAATCGCCCCTCGAGCACACTCTCGTGCAAACTCGAGTTACGATCTAGGTTGTGATAGTTCGTATTCGTCCAATCTCTTGCAAACGAATATGTGTATAGATTTACAATTAAAAATCCTAGCTTTGGTCCAATCTCTTGCAAACCAAATCTAGAGAAACCCAATTGTAAACCTAAATCGAATATCTAGGCCTTCCCATCGATTAGAATCCAATCTCTTGCAAATCCCAAATCGATGGAAATCCCTAGCTATCCGTAGGAAATCAATCACAACCTAACCTCCTCGCAATTCTAGCAATTTAGATTTCATTCTTCAAAAATATGAAATTAGATCCATAGGGTTTATCCCCAAACCCTAGAACAACAAATCTACTCTAGCATAGCAATAAGGATATAAGAATCAATAAAAATCATTGCTTGCATACAAAAAGATTAAAAAAACAAAGATTCAAATAAAAAGAAGAAAATACTTAGCTTGATGAAGATCTTCAATCCAAAATACAAGCTTTTAGATCCAAGAGGGGGCCTAGGGCATGGCCTAACCTCTAAAATAATCCTAAGAAAAACATATAGGGGCTAAGAAAACATAATGTGGATCCTCTCTAATGGTGGCTACAAACCCCTTAAATACTCTCCCAAAAACCCTAGCAAAACTGCCTAAAAAGCCCCTGAAAATCGGGCCCAAAACTGAATCTGCGCGTGCCCAGAAATCTGCGCCAGTTACGACTCGGCCGAGTGGGAATCTCACTCGGTCGAGTGGAAATCTCACTCGGTCGAGTGGACAGCTCACTCGGTTGAGTGGAAATCTCACTTGGTCGAGTGAGCTTTCCTGCAGAAACTCCAGAAAATAGCACTCTGTCAAAACGGTCAAAAACTATCAAACACTGGTCACTCGGCCGAGTGGAAATGTCACTCGGCCGAGTGACACTGACATGCAAATTCCAGCACTGCAGCATCGACTTGCAGAAATTCTCCAGATTTCATCCGACCTCCGATTGACGCGTTCTTGACGGCGTTGGAATCGTCATGAAGCCTACTATCCATAAAAAATATGATAAAAATACTTTACCCACTGGAATGATAGCAGATTTCAAAAGAATGGGAGGATGTCTGAAAATCTGGGCGCTTCGTGTCCTCGGCATCACTCGGCCGAGCGGCAAATGTCACTCGGCCGAGGGGCTTTTGGTACTCAGCTGAGTCGGAGCTCGTAGTCAACTGAAGGATTACAGAGAGTTGGACATTTTGGCTCGCCGTCGTCTGGGTGCCACTCGGGCGGACGGAGTCTCCGAACTCGGCCGAGTGGGCGTGCGATGCTCGGCCGAGTGCACGCTGATACATCTCTGTTGCGTGTCCGATCTAGCCGGCCGAGCGGGGTCTCAATGCTCGGCCGAGTGACTCCTTCACTCGGCCGAGTGGCATGCTGAAAATGCCCAATCTCCATCTTTTCGCTTCCTCGTCGCTCCTACGACGTTCTTTCTTTTTCCACTCGTCTTCCATTGCAGAATAACCCTCAAAATGGCCATGGTTGACACTCCGGAGTGGGTGCAAATCCTTTAAGCTCATTTTTGCTCCCGATCGCTCCATATTTCCTGAAATCCGACAAAACCAAGAAATAGTGAAAAGCATCGCAATATTGTCGAATAATCTTGAAAACCGCAATATGAGCAATCGAAATGGCGTGAAAACATGCGGAAAAAAGGTGTAAAATATGGACCGATCATCGGTATACGTTAAATGACCGATCGACTAGTTGATGAACTAGTCGGTCGGTGGTTGTTCTTTGACCGACTAGTTGAGTTCAGAAAAGAGCCGTTGGAGCATTTAATGACTCGAATTTCTTTCTCTCTCTCCTCTATCCTATAAATACTTGATGGGCTGCATTCATTGCAGTCAAGGCTGATATTATTGCAAGTTTAGAGATCAAGAGAAATCATTCCAAGCTTATTCAAAGCTCTTTCATTCCATTCAATAATCTCTCCTCACTCTTACTTCCAAAGAGAGATTCATTGAGTGTGAAGCCTTCCAAGCCAAGTGCTTGATCCTAGGTCACCAACAACCCCATAGCTCTCCATCGCTGATCTACATCTTGGAGCTAGGGTTTGGTGCCTTCTTCTTCCTTAAAATCATCCTTGCCCTAATTCGTAAGTATACTCAAGGCATAGGTATTTTGTGGTAAGCTATTCTATTTCATTTACTTTCATTTTGTAAGTGTTTATCTCTCGGTTGTGAGTGTTGTGTTGGATATTGGACTCCCTGGATTTGGTTTTGGATGATGAACAAACATAAATATAATATGAACTAACACTTTGTGAGCGCAGTTATGGAGATCGTCGCCAAATTCACATGAATATCAATTACGACGTCTCAAGACTTCTCAAAGCACGTGATCGTATGCCTAAAGCTTCGTTGAAGCTTATGGACCTATTTAGAAGTCATGAAGATTCGATTGAAGCTATTGAAGACGGTATCGTCAAGTTTAATTTATAGTCTTTAAGCTTCTTTCGTAGAATGTTAAGCCTTGAGTAGGTCTTACGTTTTAGTTCTTCATAACGCTCATATCTTAGCTCTAGGATCTTAGTAGAAGTCCATACAATCCTTCCCGAAGCATCGCGCTTCGATTCGCGACTTCTTGTGCATGTTAGTTGGTTCAAGAAGAAGAACTGACCGACTAGATGGTGATCTAGTCGGTCAGCCAAGCTTCTTGGACCGACTAGTTCTTCTCAGTTAATTCATTGCTCTTTACTGTTTACAGTTAGTCGGTCTAAGTTGACTCACCGACCGACTAGTTTGTAAACTAGTCGGTCTGTGATGCTTCTGTGACCGACTAGTTGAGCTTTCACTGTTCATGCACATTTGAGCTTGAGCTACTGTTTATCATTAGTCGGTCTGTGCTCATTGATCGACCCGACTAGTTGATGAACTAGTCGGTCAACTTTCCTTTTTAGACCGACTAGTTTAGTTTACTGTACATGCCAAATTTTTCACCATACTTACTGTTTATTGTTAGTCGGTCTATGTTCATTTGGTGACCGACTAGTTGGTGAATTAGTCGGTCAACATTTGTTCTTGGATCGACTAAGTCTAATTCTTCTCAGACTTCAGTTTTATCTGTTAGTCGGTCCACGTTGAGTAACCGACCGACTAGTTGTGAAACTAGTCGGTCAGCTACTCTTCTTAGACCGACTAGTTCCTTAGTCTGTACTTTGATCTTTTCTCAGTTTACTCATTAGTCGGTTTACGTTAATTGACCGACCGACTAGTTGATAAACTAGTCGGTCGGTGGTTGTTCTTTGACCGACTAGTTGGGTTCAGAAAAGAGCCGTTGGAGCTTTAATTGAAACGTTTTTGTCTCTCTCTCCTCTATCCTATATATACTTGATGGGCTGCATTCATTGCTGCCAAGGCTGATATTATTGCAAGTTTAGAGATCAAGAGAAATCATTCCAAGTGCATTCAAAGCTCATTCATTCCATTCAATAATCTCTCCTCACTCTTACTTCCAAAGAGAGATTCATTGAGTGTGAAGCCTTCCAAGCCAAGTGCTTGATTCTAGGTCACCAACATCCCCAAAGCTCTCCATCGCTGATCTACATCTTGGAGCTAGGGTTTGGTGCCACTTCTTCCCCAAAATCATCCTTGCCCTAATTCGTAAGCAATACTCAAGGCATATGTATTTTGTTCGGTAAGAAGGTTTCTTATTTCATTTCATATTTGATTTGTAAGTTTCACTCTCGGTTGTGAGAGTGTGGTTGTGATCCAGGGTTGTGGGAGTCACAAATTACATTTTGTATGATTTGACTTGTGGAGGATATTCACAAGTATTTCATTGTGGAAATCTTGAGTTAGGGTTTCTAACTCAAGTATCCGGAGGGGATCCGGGTGGTTGGGACGTAGGATCACCGGGAACAAGTCGGAGAGACTTGGGTGGATCCGAACCCAGTAACATCTCTTGTTAGCATTGTTAATTTTGTTGTTGTCATTCAATTTAAGCTTCCGCAAATTGATTTGGTAGTTGTTTGCATTATAATTAGGAATTATACTCCTTGTTATTTTTAAAGTATTATTCACCCCCCCTCCTAGTACTTGTGCAGTAGCTTGTAGGGCATTACATTTGGTATCGGAGCCAGATACTTAGCTATGTCTGCCAACGACAACAAGACCGTGCGTCCACCTTCCAACTATGACACCTTCAGGAACCGTGAAGGAGCATCTTCGGTGATGGAAGGACATTCCTCTACGAGGCCTCCATTCTTCAACGGTACCAATTACGGGTACTGGAAATGCCGGATGGAAACCTTCCTCCGGAGTGCATCCTTATGGAGGACCACAATGAAGGAATACATCGAGCCCGAAGAAGAAGACTTTGAGAAATGGACAACCGCGGAGGTCGCCGCGGAGGTAAGCAATGCCAAGGCAATGAACGCCTTGCAATGCGCATTGGAGCCCGAGGACTTCAATAAGATATGCACATGTAAGAGTGCATATCAAATTTGGAACTCCCTCCTCATTCTTCTTGAAGGGACAAGTAGGGTAAGAGACTCTAAACTCGTAGTTGTAAACAAAGATTACGAAATGTTTCATATGCAACATGGCGAGAAGATGAAGGAGTATTACGCTCGCTTCGTCGACATCATAAACGAGTTAGAGGCTCTCGGCAAATCCTACACCCAAAAGGAGAAGTGCTCGAAGCTTATCGGAGGACTTCCTTCTTCTTGGGAGAAACGTACCTTCGCCATCGAGGAAGGTAATGACATGAATAAGTACACCGTAGTTCAACTAATGGGTACTTTAATGTCATACGAGGTACGCAAGGATAGCAAGCTCAAATTGCAGGAAAAGATGAAGTCCTACCTAAAGCAAGACGAGCCAAAGAAGAAGGCCATTGCTTTCAAGGCCGCTCCATCCACATCCACATCAACCGATGATGAAGACTCGGAAAACGAGTTGGACTTGGAGTCCATGGCACTCATGGCCAAGAAGTTCAACCGTTTCTTCCGAAAAGGTAACTATAAGAACAAAGCTAAATTTGGTTCTTCTAACGCCTCTTCCTCTCCTTTGTGTTTCAAGTGTAATAAGCCAGGACACATGAAAGCGGAGTGTCCTCTCAACAAGCAAAAGGAGAAGTGGAAGGCGCCAAAATTCGATAAGTCCAAGAAGTACAAAAAGGGGTACAAGAAGGGACTTGTCGCAGCAACATTCACCGACTCCGAGGATTCTTCAAGCGGAGAGTCGGACGATGAGCAAGTGGAGCAAGCGCACATGTGCTTCATGGCAAGAGAGGAGCATGATCAAGGATCCTCCTCTTCCGATGATAGTGATGACGAAGGCAACGATGAGGTAACTATGGATGATCTTAGGAATGCTAACTCTCAATTATGGTCAAAATACACTAAATTAGTAAATAGATATACTAAGGTAAAAGATGACCTAGCTAGCATTCAAACCTCGCCTAAGACTATCATCACCAACAACGACACCGTTGTTGAAGAGTTGAGAAATGAGATTATAAATCTCAAATCTAAACTTGAACATGTTAGCATTGGTGATCCGGAAGAACATAGGATAGCGGATTTAACTTCTCAAAACTCGACTTTGAGTATTGAGAACGAGAATCTTAAATCTCGTGTTTATGTGCTCACATCGTAAGTATCCAACTTGGATACTTCTATACGTTCTCTCAAAGAGAAATATGAGAACACATTAGGCCGAATTAATAGATTCAATAAGGGTAAGGACCATTTGGATAAAATCCTAAGTGACTTACTTCCGGCCAATCACCACATTGGTTTGGGGTATACGATGGGATGTCCATCCAAATCGGCCACTACTTTTGTTAGGCCAACTTCCGGTGACTCTACGAGTGGTAGCAAACACTCTATTGGTAGTTCAACTACCAATGGTGCTTCCACCTCGTTCACACCCTCTTTCGGAAAGAAACACACTTTGGGTGGACCTCCAAAGAAGGGGCATGCTTATATGTACACCAATACCATGCCACGTAGGAACACACGTCCTACTCCACCGGCTCACACATATGATGATTTTTATGCAACACATTCTCGAGCACGTGCACACCATGTGAGACACCCTCACGCATGTGTTCCCACACATGCATATGTTCACCCACAACATCATATGAATAATTCTCGTCGTGCACCATTCCATCATGTCCCTTATGCCTATCCACAACATGCATCACGTAGAAATCAATGTCGAATGCATGCACCCAATAGGATGAGGGCTCCCAAGATTTTCACAATTT
This sequence comes from Scilla litardierei, assembly GCA_030789695.1. Taxonomy (NCBI): domain Eukaryota; kingdom Viridiplantae; phylum Streptophyta; class Magnoliopsida; order Asparagales; family Asparagaceae; genus Scilla; species Scilla litardierei. The sequence goes on along the minus strand of JAULAV010006944.1, from coordinate 35,707 downwards.
GGAGCCCAAAGGACACAAGCATGGACGAAAAACAAATGTATATGAATGCTTATTTTTCGGATGTTGTGCATAGTAGAAATTATGTGGGGAAGTCTAAGTCCATTTGGACTTGGCTTCCAAAGGTCTAATCTTTTGGACCCAATGACCTTGGGTACCATGATATGAAATTCTCTATCTTTAGGTACTCAAGAAAAAGAAAAGGAGCAACAAATTTAAATTTAGCTCCAAGGGAAATTGGATACTCGATAGCGGGTGTTCAAAACACATGACGGGTGACGCTAGTTTGCTCTCCGGAGTGGTTCCCATAGCAAATGGAAACCGCGTCGTATTTGGAGGCAACGAGAGCGGAACCATCATAGGTGTTGGTAAAGTGGGTAACCCATCTAAACCCTTAATTAGTGATGTTTATCTTGTTAATGGTTTAAATCATAATCTTATTTCAATAAGCCAACTTTGTGACAAAGGTTACAAAGTTAGCTTTGCGAAAGGATTGTGTCATATTTTAAGAAAAGATAATGATAAATTATTATTTTCCGGCACTCGTCATAAAGATATTTATATTTTGGATCTTCCTAAGTCTTATGAACAATGTCTCGTTGCCAACACAAGTGAACAACACTTATGGCATCGACGCTTTGGACATGTGAACTTTGGAACACTTTATAAGCTTTCAAAATTAAATTCCATTAAAGGTTTTCCGAAGCTTGTTTTTGAAAAGAAAAGTTTTTGTGATTGTTGTCAACGTGGCAAGCTTCCTAAATCTTCATTTAAACCTAAGAAAAGCATCTCTACTAAACGGCCACTAGAGCTATTACATCTAGACTTATTTGGGCCAACTAGAGTTGCTTCCTTAGGAAATGCAAGATATGGACTTGTCATCGTAGATGACTATTCGAGATTTACATGGGTATTTTCATTATGTAATAAAAATGAAGCTTTTGAAAACTTCACAATTTTTGTTAAGAAAGTACAAAATCTCTTAGGAACCACCATTGTCACTATTCGTAGTGATCATGGAGGTGAATTTGAGAATGAGTCTTTTGAGACATTTTGTGATGAAGTTGGTATTACTCACACCTTCTCTTTCCCTCGTGCACCTCCTCAAAATGGTGTAGTTGAGAGAAAGAATAGAACGCTAGTGGAGTGTGCTCGCACTACGCTTGATGATAGCCAACTTGGCCATCAATTTTGGGCGGAAGCGATACACACCGCTTGCTATGTGTTTAATAGAATACTTTTGAGGCCCGGCACTAAACAAACTTGTTATGAATTGTTGTTTGGTAGGTTGCCTCAAGTTAAACATTTTCGTGTTTTTGGTTCGAAATGTTTTATTAAGAACACGTATGGTAGTTTGGACAAATTCGATCCAAGATCCGATGAGGGGATTTTTGTTGGATATTCTTCGCGTAGCAAAGCCTACCGAATATTCAACAAACGAACCTCAACGATCGAGGAGTCACTTCATGTCTCATTTAATGAAGGATTTGTTCCAACTAGAATTTCAAATGATAATGATTCTATGGATGTTTTATGTGATTCGTTTGATAATTCTAAGTCTAATAATTCTATTGATTCTATTGAGACTAAACCAACTAATGAAGTTGTTGAGAATGTTCCTAGTGACCAAGGTATTCCCAAACGGCTTCATACTGTTCGTGACCATCCTCATGAGCAAGTCATTGGCAATATCTATGATAGTGTCAAGACGAGATCTCAAGTGAACTACTTCGCTTATTGTGCCTTTGCCTCCTCGATAGAGCCAAAGAATATAGTTGAAGCGTGCGAAGATAGCGCTTGGATCTTAGCCATGGAGGAGGAGCTCATTCAATTCGAGAGGAATGAAGTTTGGGAGCTTGTTCCATTGCCATCGAAGAACCACACCGTCATAGGGACAAAGTGGATCTTCAAGAACAAAACCGACGAAAACCAAGTCGTCGTCCGGAATAAAGCTCAGTTAGTTGCTCAAGGCTACCGTCAAGAGGAAGGTATTGATTTCGAAGAATCCTTCGCTCCGGTAGCTAGATTAGAATCAATTAGATTATTATTGTCTTTTGCATGCCATAAGGATTTTAAATTATTTCAAATGGATGTTAAAAGTGCATTTTTAAACGGAGATGTCGTTGAGGAAGTTTACGTTTCTCAACCTCCGGGCTTCATAAATGAAAAATTTCCAAATCATGTTTTTAAACTAAAGAAAGCACTTTACGGTTTGAGACAAGCTCCTCGAGCTTGGTATGATCGACTAAAGAATTTTCTTTTGGATTTGAGTTTTAAAATGGGAGAAGCCGATTCTACACTTTTTGTTAAGCATGCGAATAATGATATAATTTTAGTTCAAATATATGTTGATGATATCATTTTCGGTGCTACTAACTTTGCTCTTTGCGAAGAGTTTTCTAATGTTATGAAGGAACAATTTGAGATGAGCCACATGGGTGAGCTCAAGTATTTCTTAGGTCTCCAAATTCGCCAAATGGACGATGCAATCTTCATCCACCAAACGAAGTACACGGTGGAGTTGCTAAAGCGATTTGGAATGGAGAGTGCTTCCGGGAAAAAGACTCCAATGAGCACAACTACGCATCTTGACAAGGATACGGGCGGTAAGGATGTAGACATTCGTCTATATCGAGGTATGATAGGTAGTTTACTTTATCTTACCGCAAGTAGGCCCGATATTATGTTTGCCATATGCGTATGTGCTCGTTATCAGTCTCAACCTAAGGAGTCTCACTTAGTAGCGGTAAAACGTATTTTCCGTTATCTAAGTTATACACTTGATTTTGGATTACTTTATCCAAAATCTAGCACGTATGAGTTAATCTCATATAGTGATGCCGATTATGCGGGATGCAAATCCGACAGGAAAAGTACTAGTGGCACTTGCCATTTTATAGGAAATTCCCTTGTCTCTTGGTTTTCCAAGAAGCAAAATTCCGTGTCACTTTCAACCACCGAGGCGGAATATATTGCCGCCGGTGCCGCGTGTGCTCAAGTTCTTTGGATGAGACACACACTTAAAGACTTTGGTATTAATTGTGATACTTGCCCTATCATGGTTGACAACCAAAGTGCAATATGTCTTTTCAAGAACCCGGTACACCATTCCCATTCGAAACACATAGATGTTCGACACCATTTTTTAGATGATCATGTTGCTAAAAAGGACATCATTTTAGTGTACGTTGAAACCCAAAAGCAAATCGCCGATATTTTCACGAAACCCCTAAAGGAGGACTCCTTTGTGCGGTTGCGTCGAGAATTGGGGATTATGGGTGAATCCGAGATATAGGATTCATGTTTCATTCATTAATCTTGCATGATATTACATTTCGAAATACTTCGTTCATGCTAGACTTATTGGATTTTTCGAGAATTTATATGATATTTTGAATTTTTGCTCGAATTCATGTTTTGAATGTCGTATTTAAGATTTCGATGTTTAATGGGGTAGTTTAAATGATTATTGAGAGTTTTGCGATATATCGTCCAAGCATATTGAGGAGAGAACTTGATTATCACTTTTTGGACTCTTTTAGTCGGTTTCAGTTCAACCACCAACCGACTAGATGTTCATCTAGTCGGTTAGTAGAAGAACTTAGACCGACTAACTCATGCTTTTTGAGTTTCCTCTTCATTTTAACTCTTTAGTCGGTTCATGTTCAGTGACCGACCGACTAGTTTGTAAACTAGTCGGTCAGTAAATGAACACAGACCGACTAAATCTTGTCAGTAAATCTTGGATTCAGCCACTATTTGCAACTAGTCGGTTCAAGCTCATTGACCGACCGACTAGATCGTGATCTAGTCGGTCAGTGCTTGAACTGTGACCGACTAGTTGTGCCAGGGACTGTTTTGTCATTTACGATCTTGACCGACTTAAACTCACTTTAGTCGGTTTGTTTTCATTCCAGTCGATCAAAACTCTTTCTCCCTCAGCTCAAAACCCCCGACCCCTCGCTGTCTCTTCGTCTTCCGATCGAACTCCGGCCATTTTCCGGCCATCTCCATCGATCTCCTCCGTCGGCCCCTCGTTCTAGGTGATCTCCTCTCTTTCTAGGGTTAGATTTCCATTCCTAGTTCTAGGGTTAGCTCGGTTTCTAGGGCTTCTAGTGTTTCTAGGGTTTCGATTTCAGCTTTCTAGGGTTCCGAATTAGGGATTTTTCGTTTCAGTTTGATTGTGTCGTGTTGTGCCGAGATTATGGCCCGAACACGTATCCCGATCACTCCGTCTAGCCCCTTACCGATGACCGTAGATCAAAACCCTTCGGACCCCGAGCATCCAACCCCTCCGAAACGCCGTGCCAAGACCACCCAACCTTCGTCGTCTTCGCCTCCTCTCAAGAAGAAGCGGACGACGACCGCCAAACCTAGAGGTCAAACCAAGCCCAAGCCTAAGCCCAAGCCCAAAGTTCTTGCCTCTCATTCTTCATTCCATACTCCTACCGATTCCGATACGGAGTATAACCCCGAGACAAAGACTCATAGGGAACCCACTCCTCCTACCCATCCCGAGTCTAGCACCCACCCTCGTACGTCTACCCGTAAGCCTAAGGGAAAGGCTCCGATGCCGGTGGGCGGTGTCGATATCTCGTTGTGTCGCGACGACCCTTTGTGTCTCGCGGCGTACAACCGTATCGAACATTGCCCTCTGCTTCTGGAGCATTTCGTCCAGTTTAGCGACTTCATTGGGTTAGCTGATCTTCTCCCGTCATCGGGTCTCCTCGATTACCTTCGATTTGACCCGAAGGCGAATCCTCACCCCTACCCTAGATTAGTAAAGCTTTTCTATGCGAATAGGATCCGGGGTCAGTACGATCAGACCCACTCTGTTGAGACGACCGTTTTGGGGACTCCGATCAGACCCACTCTGTTGAGACGACCGTTTTGGGGACTCCTATAGTCCTCACAGCGGAAATCTTAGGAGAGATTTTGGGTATCTCCTCGTCTGGCCTCCTCCCCTCTGATATCTCGGTTGACGATATTTCTTCCTTAGATCAGACCGTCCTCTCTGAGATTTTCCATCAGATCCCTCCTGCCATGATTGGCGTGCCATCTAAATCTTTTAAGCCGAATGCTTGGGTCCTAAATCTGATTCTGAAGTCATGCTTGCTTCCCAAGTACGGCTCCTCATCTCTCCCGTCCCAGCCCTGTCTGAAGCTCATCTATGCTATCTTCATGGGGAGCTCGATTAATTGGGCTCGCATTATACTCGATAAGATTGATTCTTTCGAGTGTATTCGCAAGTCCAATAAATCGGCTCATATCCCATTTCCTTGCTTATTGACCCTCGTTTTTCGTCATTTTCGTGTCACGTTGCCTCGTGACGATGAGCGTCCCCTTGGTCCTCCCCTGAACGCGACGGCCGTCAAGAAATCTCTTGCGGCGCTTCGTCACGTTCAGAGGACGACACCTTCAGCATCTGTCCCTGCCTCTGCCGGTGCCTTTGCTGCTCCCTCTGCCACCCTGGATAAGGTCGTACGGTTACTTCGTCGTCACGAGTCTCTCTTGGCTCGTACCGAGGAGGTAGTCTGCCGTATAGCTCGTCTGATGGGTGTTGATCTTCCTCCTTCCGTTTCTGAGGATGAGGAGTTAGATGAGATGGTTGAGGAGGACGTTGAGGAGCTTTATCGTGCTTCGACTCGTGCCCCCGAGGGCACTTCTGCTGGTACTACTGCTGCTGGTGCTACCACTTTCGGTGATGCTGTTGCTGCTTCTTCTGCTGGTGCCCCCGAGAGCACACCTGTTGCCGCCACTCCTGTGGTGGATACTTCGAATGGTGCTCCCGAGGCCACTACGGTTGCTGCTTCAGAGGTTGCCACTTCAGCCATCTCTCCTGATGATCTTCCGGACGTCCCTGCTGATCCAGTCACCTCTTCTGCTCCTGCTGAGCCTGCAGTTGCTTCTGGTCCTCCCGCTGCCTCTTGAGTTTCTCCGAGGCCTCTCCTGATACTCATTGGATGATATATCTAGTTGTGAGAGATGTTGGGTAGGATAGTGTGGGTGGCTATGTATTTTGGATCATTTTGATGTCTTTTTGATATCTGTGATGATGTATTTTGATATGTTTGATGATGATGTATTTTTGTTGACACTCCGATATTTTGTCATATGATGATGTATTTTTTGTGCCCCGATCAGTCGATCGATGTTTTGTATGTCGGTGATGTACTCTGCTTCATATTATATATATATAAATACATCGCAGTTGACATTTCATTATATTGTGCTATGTATAATTTTTATGTCTCTGATGTTTGATTTCGTCGCTCGACGATATTCACTTGGTTTAATAGAAATTTCTTCTATGGAAACATAGAATTGTTTTCCATGCACTAAATTAACCAAGAAATGTTGATATTGGAGAGTATATTCCATAACTCAATCCGTTAAATTGATTTGTGTTTTGATGATTTCGTTTTACGATTTTTCGACTTTGGTTTCATTGACACGCCTTGATTCTATTCGTATTTTTCTCTTTGGTGTCACTTGAACCGTCGTCGTATTCTACGACTCCCGTGCTTTTTTAATTTGAGGCCATTGTTGTTGTCATTGTTATCCTCCCGCTCTTTTTGCTTATGCCAAAGGGGGAGAGATATAATAATAACAATGTGCCAAATGAAAATTTAAAGCATTTCTCCAAGAATCTAACTTGATGTGTTAGATTCAGGGGGAGTTAAGATATATAAATAGATTTTCAAATTCGATATTTCAATAACCTACGTTTGGTATTTCAATAATTCAATAATCGATTCTCATTTAATATACTTCACTCGTCTGCTTGATGCGTATTATTTTTGTTTAAATTGGAATTAACATGTCATCAATGCAGGGGGAGTAAGTAAATTTCATTTGAATTATTATTTTTGATTATTATTTATGTTGGTTTGTCATCACCAAAAAGGGGGAGAATGTTGGATATTGGACTCCCCGGATTTGGTTTTGGATGCTGAACAAACATAAATATAATATGAACTAACACTTTGTGAGCGCAGTTATGGAGATCGTCGCCAAATTCACATGAATATCAATTACGACGTCTCAAGACTTCTCAAAGCACGTGATCGTATGCCTAAAGCTTCGTTGAAGCTTATGGACCTATTTAGAAGTCATGAAGATTCGATTGAAGCTATTGAAGACGGTATCGTCAAGTTTAATTTATAGTCTTTAAGCTTCTTTCGTAGAATGTTAATCCTTGAGTAGGTCTTACGTTTTAGTTCTTCATAACGCTCATATCTTAGCTCTAGGATCTTAGTAGAAGTCCATACAATCCTTCCCGAAGCATCGCGCTTCGATTCGTGACTTCTTGTGCATGTTAGTTGGTTCAAGAAGAAGAACTGACCGACTAGATGGTGATCTAGTCGGTCAGCCAAGCTTCTTGGACCGACTAGTTCTTCTCAGTTAATTCATTGCTCTTTACTGTTTACAGTTAGTCGGTCTAAGTTGACTCACCGACCGACTAGTTTGTAAACTAGTCGGTCTGTGATGCTTCTGTGACCGACTAGTTGAGCTTTCCCTGTTCATGCACATTTGAGCTTGAGCTACTGTTTATCATTAGTCGGTCTGTGCTCATTGATCGACCGACTAGTTGATGAACTAGTCGATCAACTTTCCTTCTTAGACCGACTAGTTTAGTTTACTGTACATGCCAAATTTTTCACCATACTTACTGTTTATTGTTAGTCGGTCTATGTTCATTTGGTGACCGACTAGTTGGTGAATTAGTCGGTCAACATTTGTTCTTGGACCGACTAAGTCTAATTCTTCTCAGACTTCAGTTTTATCTGTTAGTCGGTCCACGTTGAGTAACCGACCGATTAGTTGTGAAACTAGTCGGTCAGCTACTCTTCTTAGACCGACTAGTTCCTTAGTCTGTACTTTGATCTTTTCTCAGTTTACTCATTAGTCGGTTTACGTTAATTGACCGACCGACTAGTTGATAAACTAGTCGGTCAGTGGTTGTTCTTTGACCGACTAGTTGGGTTCAGAAAAGAGCCGTTGGAGCTTTAATTGAAACGTTTTTCTCTCTCTCTCTCCTCTATCCTATATATACTTGATGGGCTGCATTCATTGCTGCCAAGGCTGATATTATTGCAAGTTTAGAGATCAAGAGAAATCATTCCAAGTGCATTCAAAGCTCATTCATTCTATTCAATAATCTCTCCTCACTCTTACTTCCAAAGAGAGATTCATTGAGTGTGAAGCCTTCCAAGCCAAGTGCTTGATTCTAGGTCACCAACATCCCCAAAGCTCTCCATCGCTGATCTACATCTTGGAGCTAGGGTTTGGTGCCACTTCTTCCCCAAAATCATCCTTGCCCTAATTCGTAAGCAATACTCAAGGCATATGTATTTTGTTCGGTAAGAAGGTTTCTTATTTCATTTCATATTTGATTTGTAAGTTTCACGCTCGGTTGTGAGAGTGTGGTTGTGATCCCGGGTTGTGGGAGTCACAAATTACATTTTGTATGATTTGACTTGTGGAGGATATTCACAAGTATTTCATTGTGGAAATCTTGAGTTAGGGTTTCTAACTCAAGTATCCGGAGGGGATCCGGGTGGTTGGGACGTAGGATCACCGGGAACAAGTCGGGGAGACTTGGGTGGATCCGAACCCAGTAACATCTCTTGTTAGCATTGTTAATTTTGTTGTTGTCATTCAATTTAAGCTTCCGCAAATTGATTTGGTAGTTGTTTGCATTATAATTAGGAATTATACTCCTTGTTATTTTTAAAGTACTATTCACCCCCCCTCTAGTACTTGTGCAGTAGCTTGTAGGGCATTACAAGTTGTGTTTGTGATCCCGGGTTGTGGGAGTCACAAATTACTTTGTGTCTGATTTGACTTGGTGAAGGTTCTTCACAAGTATTTCATAGTGGAATTCTTGAGTTAGGGTTTCTAACTCAAGTATCCGGAGGGGATCCGGGTGGTTGGGACGTAGGATCACCGGGAACAAGTCGGGAAGACTTGGGTGGATCCGAACCCAGTAATATCGTTGTTTGCAATTGTTTCTTTGTTGTCTAACATTTACATTTTCCGCATTGTTTGGTAGAGTTTGCAAGTAATTAGGAATTAGCCTCTTAATTATTTTAAAGTACTATTCACCCCCCCTCTAGTACTTGTGCAATAGCTTAGCAGTGCATTACAGATCCGCCATTTGACCACGGTGTATTCTTTCCATTAGCGTAGATTTTATATGCTTTTTAGGATGCTTGCTTTTGAATAAACTCGTACCCTCTTCGACATTGAGGACAATGTCCATCTTTAGTTGGGGGGAGTGTATGAGACCTTAGGATTTTTTTTTCAAAAACAAGGCAAAAGAAAAGAATAAAGCACCATTCTCATCATTTAAAACTCCTTCACACACCATAATTACGGATGATTATGAGTTAATTGAGTTCTAAAAATTGTTTATGGCTTGAGTTAATTATTTTTCCTTCTTGGAATTACTCGTTAATATGCTATTCATGAAAACTTTCAATTGCCATGATTAATATCTCGAATTATTTTGAATTCATTTCATGCATGCTACTGTGATGAAAAAAGCTTAAGTATATACGATTTATTAGAATAGTCTTCAAGTTGAAGAGGAATTTGACCGTTGTTATTAATGTTTATGTACGAAGAATGGGTGTTGAGTTGCTTATGAAAAAAACAAAAAGAAAAAAAAGTGAAAAATAAAAGATATGCATTGTTCCCTTGAGTTCATTGAGTAGCCGGGTCTTCGTGCCTCAGGAAGCATTGGAGATTCGCGTCGAAAGATGGATGAATGGGGAGTGCATCCAAAAAGAAGAAGAGAAAATAAAACTTAGATAATTTGAGTATTAAGTTCGAGGGGCTCTTCTAAGACTAATGTCCGAAGGTCGTCTGGCCTAGGAATCATTAATTGAAAGCTCGCTACATGGATCATTCTAAGTCGTCAAAAGAAATGGAAAAAAAAGAAAACAAAAGGGAGAAGAAATGGTGAATAAACTAAGCAACTTCAATACCCATGATTTGAACGATCTTGTTAAGATGCCAATTCCTTGGAAATAAGAAAACTAGAATATAACGACGTGTTATACTTTCGCTTGCGTAAAACGATGCTTGCATGTTATTTATTTGAATTAAATTAGAGAAAATATCATTGATTGATCTTGTGCATGGATTGTGTATATTGATGGTCTGAATCATGTTGGAAAGCGTATTATTGAGCTATACCATAAACGATGGATAGAATTTATTGTTTTATTAACCATCCGTCTTCATCGCTCTTTGTGCTAGGGACTAGCAAATCGCTAGTTGGGGGTGTGATTCGGGTTATATATTGCATATTTAACACCCCATTTAGCCCTATGTTGTGTTTATATGATGCTTAATTGGTCTCTAATACATTCATATTTTGTATATCGTCATTTATTAGAGAAATCACTTGATTTAAGCACAAAACAGCAATAAACTGAGTATTTCTGCACTTTTTATTTTTTTCATGGCTAGATCTCGATCTCACGATTCCAACGACTATGTATTTGTATTTTTCTGAGATCTGTGCTAATTACTGTGTATTTTTGCATGCAGAATACCAATTTAATGAGGAAATACACTCAATATACGATTGGAAATACGGCCCGCGTGAATCTTGACGGCCACGTGGCAGCAATCCTATCGCATCCAAGTTCATCCTATGGCCATAGCGAGTGGGCGACGCGGCATTTTTACGGGCGTCAGATCGTAATCCAACGAACAAGATTCATCCTTGAGCGCAAAGGAGCGGGGGTTCTCTCTGGACATGTGTCCGCGATCAGAGGCATCCCGCTCTTATCGAGCGGATGAGACAAGACGGAGACGCGGCCCTTTGCTGACGGTTGATCATCGATCCAACGACCAGCATCACTCCCGCCTCGATTTGAAATCGATGGGCAATATACATGTGCTACGGAGCGCCGTGGCCGCACGATCGAAGATCTGACGGCTGAGAATCGAAGCTGTGTGAAATGCATGTGCTGCGGAGCGACGTGGCACGATCTGAACGCTCCCCTGCTCGATCCTATGGTCGAAATCATCCCCGCGTTCGAAGATGGAAGAGATCGACAGCAGCGTAATCTCATCCGTTCGCTACTCGATCCGACGTGCTCGATTGAGTACGAGAGGCGCTTGGAGTTGTAAGCAAAGCGGGCACGGACCCGATCCGCACGGCTAAGCGTCATCATCTCATTCAATCCCGCCTCGATCGGACGATCGACAAATGCGCCGATCGACAGTAGCGGATTTTAGCGGGTTTTGAGCGTATTTGAGCGATTTGTAGCATCTGCAACCGACTTAAAAAACCCCATAAATACCCTAGTATTCCAGAGGGTATTAGACATCCTTTCTGGAGCGTATTCTGGCGTATTGAGGTATCTAGGAGCCGTATTTCGCCATGAAATTTGGAGGCCCAAGGGACAGTGGCTATATCATCATCTGAAGGAGATTTGGGGCTACTTGGAGAGAATTTGTGACATTTTTCCTATCTTTAGCCTTGTATTTTGCGTATTTGGCTTGGAATTGAAGTATTATTCATGTATTTTGATGTTTTTATGATGTATTTGTCTATGAATACTGATTATAATCTCTCCATGCATGGTTAATCTTCGTATGTGTTGTGTTGATGTAGTTATGGTGTCGTAATCATTGATTTTGATACCTTTTCGCCCTATTTGCATTGTATAATCACGTATTTTGCTAGTTTCTACACTTATTGTTCAAGTATTATCGCTGTTTGTATACTTGGATCGAATATGATCTCTAGACTTATTCGTGGCGTGACCCTTGCGGGCACATAAGCTTATTTTCCTAATGAAACTAGTATTGTATGCGATACTTAAGGCACTTTTCGATGTTCGTTTAACGTTATATTTTCCGATGTTCTCGTGCCCTAACCGAATGAAACGTTGAATTATAGAAAAGGCATTGATAATCACTGATTGCACACACCCTAACGAAATCACTACCAACGCATACTCTGCATATTAGTACCCCATATCGAATTCACCGTAATTATCGTAGTATTTTCTTTTGTTATTCTAAACTCTTATCATATCTTTAGGTGGTTGGTTATTACCGTATTATTACTCTTTACAAACTGAAGTTCGTGGTTTTGCAGGTCAGTTGTCCCGTTGATACGATACTTAGACTCACCAGGATTATTACTTGTTCGATCTCCTGCACTTGGGAGTAGCGCTCACATATTTTGAGACGAGTCACTGATGCACGCCTAATCATGTCAATGCACCAGTTGCAAGGGACAGACTTTGATTTAGCAGCACGGCCGTGTTGCACGACCGTGCTGGAATTATTTCAGTTCGAGGACTGACAGCACGGCCATGCGCATGGCCGTATCACCGAGAGCAATTGGAGCAGCTGGAGATACAAGGGGCTGGATGACACTGTCGTGCCGATTAGCGGCACGGCCGTGCGGATCAACATCGGCACTTAGATGACCTATGTTTTCAGCCATGACATGGCCGTGCCGAAATGCGATATGGCCGTACTCAAGGTAATGTTTTTAAGGAAAGTTGTATAACAAACAGAACAAGATTTTGAATATATTTGAACCTTTTTGGGCATTTTTGTGGAGGATCTTCTCGAGCTTTTTGCTGCTTCCCTCTGGGTCATTTTGTAAGACTCTTAACTCCTTGTTTAATCGAGTTACTTTGCTTTCATTAATTCTCTATTGCATTGGTGGTTGTTTAGATTGTTATTTTAACTCATCCCCTATTTTGCTTATCATGATTGCTTTTACCTTGATTTCATCTAGCATTTCCATGATTAGTGAGTACTCTTTTAAGCTAAGACCATGTAGAGCCATATTGCATGGATTGAGCATGATGGATCACCCCAAATATCAATCCAAATAAGGTTATAGTCTAGAAATAGTATTGGATGTTGTGCCTAATTTAACCCATTCCATTATGGTGCTACACAATCCTAACCACCAACGACCCAGTATTGCATGGATTGAGCATGATGGATCAACCCAAAAATCGATCCAAATAAGGTTATAGTCTAGGAACAGTATTGAATGTTGTGCCTAATTCAACCCATCCCATTATGTTGCTACGCAATCCTAACCATCAACGACCAATTGGGGTTTTGATTTGATGTCCCTAACGATGGGTTGACTATCTAGTGCCCGACGCCGATTACACAACGGGCACACTAACTAGAATCACATATATCATAGCGACTGACCACCCATTTGGGCTACGATTGGGATTTCAACCTATTCTCTGAGTCCTCTCTCACGGTTAGACGTTGAGATGACGAGGATTGAGATGTAGTCATCATCGATGGCTATAACCCATGGATCGAGAAATTAGACCCACATAGCTCAATACTTGCAATAGTGGTGATACGCTAGCCCTAGCTCATTCTCTTAACTGAATTTCCCCTTTGTAAATCTCACTCTCCCTCTTCGTCACACAAATCTCATGGCTATTCAAAACACGTCAACAATCCCTATTTCAACTATTTGCCTCCCTGAGTTCGACACCCACTACATACGATCAGTACGCTTGTGGTATTTTAAACTCCCAACAATGTTCACCTTGATGGGTCACTAATGTCAGACCATCGAGGGACCCATCTTGAGTGGAGGGCTTTGTTGAAGGCAGCACTACTATATGGAATACTTCTTTAAAGAGGTTTGCCATGCTCGATCGCTGAGGTCAAACCAACGGGGGCCCCAGCTTGTGTGAGGGCTTTACTGAATGCACCACCACTAAGTGGAGTGCAGCTTGAAGGATGTTCGCTCTGTTGGGTCATTGAGGTCAGATCAATGGGGGGGCCCAAACCTGAGCTGAGGTCCTTGATGAAGGTAACACTGCTGGGTGGAGTGCTGCTTGAAGAATGTTTGCCATGTTGGGTCGCTAATGTCGGACCAGTAGGGCCCCAGCCTGAGCTAAAGGCTTTGCTTAAGACAGAACTACTGGGTGGAGTGCTACTTGAAGGATGGTTTACCCTGCTAGGTCACTGAGGTTGGACCATCGGGGGCCCCAGCCTGAGCTGATCACTTTGTTGGATGCGCCCCCGCGAGCATGGAAATGATGTTGCGATGGCCGATCGTGTTTGTGCCTGGAGCTTGGTTGTACTGACATGTGAAGTTGATTGAGGGGTTTTTCTAAACTGCAAATTCATGTTGGGAGCTCGGCCATGCCAATCTCCGACGTTGTTCTCGGATGTCTACCGTTGAGGTCGCCCTTGTAGAGTGTAGCTACTAAGGAGCCGATAACTGCTAGGATCGTCCTTGTAAAGCAGAGCCCGTGGAGGAGCCGGTCGTGGATGTAACTGCTAAGATAGTCCCTATGAAGCATAACTGTTAAGGAGCCGACCCGCGTGGAGGTCATCCTTTTGAAGCGTAGATGTTTAGGGAGTCGATCGTGGGTGTACCCACGTAGGCTATCCTTGTAGAGCATAACTCGTGAAGGAGCAGACCATTAGTGTAACCATCGTGGCCATCCTATAGAGCGTAGCTTGTTAAGGAGCAGACCTAGGGTAGTCTCCAAGAATCTTTATGGCCTTTCACATGGGGGTGTTGTCTGAAACACCTTGATTAGTGCTTAAAAGGCTTAAACTTTGGGATAAAGGATTGGATTGTCCTTTCTTGGGTTGGATCTGGAGCCGTCTCGCGTATGACTTGAATTGGCCAGCCTGGATCTTGTATGTTCTTCTCGCTTCTCGACATTGGAGGGGGCAAAGAAAGCATTGGATGATGCTGAAGAAGATGCTGGGTTGAGAGCCTTTCGAACGAAGGTTGTCACAATGCCCTTCCTCTAGCGCCAACTGTTGATGCATGGAATCTCGCAGGGCCCGGACCAAGCTGCCAGATGCCCGAGCTGGACCACTGATATGAGCATTCCTGCAATAGAGAGTCCGGACAGGGCAATTTCAACGGGCCGGTCTCCGTCTCTGGCACTTGAAAGAGAGAGGCACCAAATGTCAGAGGACCGATGGGCGAAGTCCTCGGGTCGGGAGACCCCCAACTACCATCCAATGCCTAAATTAGGTGATGATGGAGGGAAGGATGTAATAGGCGTAAGCTAGCCTGTATGTATGAGGCGTGTGGATGAGCACGTAGTGTAGGCGTCTCTGTTAGCCGTTAGATCCTCGAGTATAGGGTGTTGGGTGTACCCATTTTGAGTTACCCCATTAAGGTGGTGTTGCTCCCAATTTATAGGACATGGGGATGGTCAGGCCACGTCAGATGGATCCCGCGTCCCTAGGTAGCAAGACCGTTAGAAGAATTATCGGTTGTTGTAGCCACTTCCCTAAAGCTGATTGCACGCTCTCTGACAAGTCGGATGCCACGCGCCTCTCTGGTGAAGCTGACTGCTTCGTACGAGTGGAGATTGAATATGTTGGTATTAAAGACTGACAATGGGGTGTAGAAGACGCGACTCATGCGCTGCTGCTGACATGCGGGTTGTCCGAGCCACGTGGCTGAGGGAGCCGATCTCGCGAGAGTCATCCCTATAATAGCTGTGCTGAGGCCAGGTCGGGTTAACCTCTATAGTCAAAGCCAGGATATCTGAGTGGAACTCGTGGTTGGTCCTATCTGTTGTGCTTAGCTGGTGCCCACTAATTTGATTAGCGAGTCAGGGTCCAAAAACGTTAGATAATTACTATCTGCACCGAAGAATCGGTGTACAGATGGGCCAAGTTTTCAAAATAGGAAAAAAATAACAATTTATATGTCAAATCTCTCACACACTCTCAGCTTCTTTTCCTCTTTGGGTTACGGTCACCTCCCTACACCGAATTTTCCGGTGCAGAGAGTCGTTCTCAAACGTTATCTACGTTACCAATCTCTTGCTTGAGTATGTTTGTGGTTTAAAATACGCATTCCGAGGGATGGGACCCTAAATTCGACAGATGTAAATTCAAGCACGGCACGTGAGACATACCTTCGTTTGTTCGGAGTTGAAATTTAGACGGGTCATGTGCATACGCAAAGTTGCAGCCATGGAAATATTGGCGCGAAAAACAAGCGAAAAGAAAGCCAAAAAAACATCCATGTCACCGTCCCATCGAACACTCGCCTTTCAATTCATCCCACCAAAATAATTACAATCAAAGAATTGTGAGAGACAATGAAGGACTCATGCACTCCATT
The DNA here is from genome assembly GCA_030789695.1 of Scilla litardierei. Lineage (NCBI taxonomy): Eukaryota > Viridiplantae > Streptophyta > Magnoliopsida > Asparagales > Asparagaceae > Scilla > Scilla litardierei. Next base: position 19,578 of record JAULAV010006944.1, on the reverse strand, counting down.
TTCACGTGCCCGCGCGTTCACAAAGCCCAATAACCTCTCTATAAAAGCGCACACAAACCCCACTCTAGTCATCCAAGGGCCAAGAAACTTGGTTAAGATCAAAGATAACATTGTTAATATTTAATCAATCGATAGTAATGTTGAGGCCTCAGCTGGTGCTCCAAACTCCCCACATCACATTAGCACCCTCTCCCTTCTCCGTCGGCTCCTCGCCATGCCTGGCCTCCGGATCAGGCACCGCCGGGGCTCTGCCCCTCCCCTTGGTCCGGGCCCGGCCGGCACGGAGGAGCGGCTGCGGCCGGATCAGGTGCAGTGCTGAGGGAGACGAGGTCATGCAGGCCGTGCTCGCGCCGAACAGAAGCCCGATAACGGTGAAGGCAGTGGTGACCGTGAAGATCACCGTGGGCGGGATATTTGCGCACTTGGACACCCGGGGGCTCGACGACATCGCTGATTTGCGCGGGAGAACTTTGCTCCTTGAGCTCGTCGGCGCCGAGCTTGATCCCAGTAAGTGTGTGTTTGTGTCCAGATAAGCATTAAAAGAATATAACAAGAAAAATCCAAACCTACTAATCTTATCATTCTACCCACAGTTTAAATATTTAAAAAAAAAAACCAATTTGCAATGCTAAAGTAATATTTTTCATGCTGTAGTGTTTTCTTTCATTATATAATTTTTAGTACTAGAGTTAAAGTAAGCTTTAGCTCTTCTTCTCTACATTTGTTTTACTTAAAAGTATTTAAAGGTATCCAATTAATAAATATTCGAAACCCAACCCAACCTGAATCCGACCAAAGTTTTCGTGCTTATTGGACTTGGATCGGCCATGAACATCGTTAAACCTTAGTTGGCCGTGGATGTAATTAACTGTGAAAGGCATTTGATCCAACCCCGAGTCACTATTTGTGGATAAATGATGCTAATCAGAATTTTCATTTCCATCTTTTTTTCAGTGCTTTTATTTTAAAGAATTTCAATTAAACTCCTGATTTGTAATTTCACCAATCTCATTAACATCAATAAATTTCAAACAACAAATTCCATCCTCATGCGAAAAGGAGGACTACGTGATCGTCTAACGCGACGTTGACTGTTTCATCAGACCTTTTTTTTTTCCTTCGTGGGCCCCACCACCCACCTATTTCCGCAAATCATGATTTCAATTCATCCCATTTGTTTTCTTTTCTCACGATGTGTTGCTCTTCCCCCCCCCCCCCCCCCCCCCCCCCCCCCCCCCCCCCCCCCCCCAAAAAAAAAAAAAAAAAAAAAATCCCCCCCCCCCCCCCCCCCCCCACCCCTCCAAAAAAAAAATAAAATAAAAACAAAACAGAGACGGGAAAAGAGAAGAAAGCAACAGAGGCATTTGCGCATAGAGTGAGGCAAGAGGGAGAGGAGGTCAAGTACGAGGCCAACTTCTCAGTTCCAGAGGGTTTCGGAGAGATTGGAGGGGTTTTGGTGACGAACGAGCACCACAAGGAGATGTATCTCAATGACATTCTTCTCATGACCGGGGACGAGACCACATCACTGACAATAGATTGCAGATCCTGGGTGCACTCCAAATTTGACAGCCATGAGAAGAGGGTCTTCTTCACCACCAAGGTTTTATTTCCTTCTCTTCCTCCTCTTTCCTGTGAGTTTGCTGGTTTTATTTCAGTGACTTAATGCGATCCAAGCTTCCTTATTTTTACTAAATAGGAATACTATATGTAAGATTGCGAAGGATTACATTTCTCAACAACCACTCCTTATTTTGCTTGTTTCTACCGGTTGTTTCTCCTCTTTTATATCTAGTTATGATTAAAAAATCTTATTTAAAATATCTCTCATGCATACTAGTAGCTTATTTTTTTAAAATCAATTTAAATACTAATTCTTTTAATAATAGCTTATAATTTTACAATTACAGTATAAGAACCCTACGATTAAGTTTCTTCTTCTAGTCAAAGTCAAAAGAGGGAGAAAATCATCAAAATCAAACAAGCATGTGTTTGCATTAACAAATATATCGGTTAAGAGATGTTTTATTACATAACTTGAAATTTACACGTATTTGTGTCATTAACAATAGCCATCTCTTTGTTTCGTTTTTATTGGGGGACGGAATTACAGTCGTACTTGCCATCAAAGACTCCCGGCGGCCTCCTGAAGCTGAGGAAGAGAGAGCTGGAGGTCCTCCGTGGGGACGGCACCGGAGAACGCAAGCCCTTCGAGAGGATCTACGATTACGACACCTACAACGATCTCGGCAACCCCGACTCCCCGGACAAGGCCCGGCCGGTGCTAGGCGGAAGCAAAGAACTGCCGTACCCACGGCGGTGCCGGACTGGCCGACCAAAAACCAAGAAAGGTACGATTATAGTCAGAGATGAGAAGAAACAAGTTAAGCTTACATTAATTGTGACCACCAACCAGCATTAATTTCAAGAACTCGAATTAATGCAGACCCGCGCTCGGAGGTGAGAAGCGGGAGCGTATACGTGCCAAGAGACGAGGCGTTCTCCGAGGTGAAGCAGCTGACATTCTCGGCGAAGACGCTCCGGTCGGTGCTTCACGCGCTCGTCCCCTCGATCGAGACGGCCATCGTCGACCCGAGCCTCAGCTTCCCGCACTTCAAGTCCATCGACGGGCTCTTCAACGAAGGCGTGCCCCTGCCGAAGCTACAAGGGAAGAACGTCTTCCGTGATATCCTCCCAAGGCTCGTCAAGGCTGTTACTGAGGGAACCGACGGTGTGCTGCTCTTCGAGACCCCGGCCATGATTGACCGTGAGCAGCCCACCTCGTTCTCTCACTCACACATTTTAATTGCTCTGAGGGGCTAAATGAATGAATGAATGAATGAATGAATGCAGGGGACACGTTCGCGTGGTTCAGAGACGAAGAGTTCTCGCGGCAAACTTTGGCCGGCCTCAACCCCCTCAGCATTCAGCTGGTCACGGTATGATCCTCTAAACACATGACATACAAACAGTAGAAATTGTACGTACATTTCAAAATACAACAAAAATCATGCTTTTCTTCGCCAAAAAATGCAGGAATTTCCATTTGTTAGCAAGCTGGACCCCGACGTCTACGGACCTCCGGAGTCAGCAATCACAGAGGAGGTCATCAACCAGGAGATTAGAGGGGTGATGACCCTAAAAGAGGTAACGATACTCTCTTTAATTCATCAATATTAATTATACAGACCATTTCTCATCCTCGACCCTGCTTTTATCTGATTCAGGCATTGGAGCAGAAGAGACTGTTCGTATTGGACTACCATGATCTCCTCCTCCCCTACGTACACAAGGTCAGAGAGTTGGGGGGGACTACTCTTTACGGATCCCGAACCCTCTTCTTCCTCCTGCCCAGTGGTAACTTGAAATCCATAGCTATCGAGCTGACGAGGCCGGCGTCCCCCACCCAGCCCCAGTGGAAGCGTGTGTTCACCCATGGTTGGGACTCCAGCGAAGCCTGGCTCTGGAAGCTAGCCAAGGTTCATGTCTGCGCCCACGATGCCGGCTACCACCAGCTCGTTAGCCACTGGCTGAGAACTCACTGCTGCACCGAGCCTTACGTGATTGCCATGAACCGTCATCTTAGCGCCATGCACCCCATCTATCGGCTGCTTCACCCTCATTTCCGATACACCATGGAGATCAACGCCTTGGCCCGAGAGTTCCTCATCAGCGCCGGCGGAATCATCGAGACATCCTTCTCTCCCGGCAAGTACTCGATCGAGCTTAGCTCCGTCGCTTACCGCGAGCAGTGGAGGTTCGACATGGAGGCTTTGCCTGCGGACTTGATCAGAAGGGGGATGGCGGTCGAGGATCCTACGGCAGAGCATGGGCTGAGGCTGACGATCGTGGACTACCCCTACGCCAACGACGGCCTCCTTGTCTGGTCCTCCATCAAGCAGTGGGTGACCGATTACGTCGGTCGCTACTATCAGAGCCCAAGCGAGGTGCAAGATGACTACGAGCTCCAGAACTGGTGGACGGAGGTTCGGACCAAAGGCCACGGTGACAAGCAGGACGAGCCGTGGTGGCCGGTCCTCAACACGCAGGACAATCTGATTCATGTCCTGACCACGATCATCTGGGTGGCATCCGGCCACCATGCGGCGGTCAACTTTGGGCAGTACCCTTACGGCGGCTACTTCCCAAACAGGCCGACGATAGCGAGGGCCAACATGCCTGTGGAGGACGAGAACTCGACGGAGTTCGCCAAGTTCTGGAGCAAGCCGGAGGCCGCGCTACTCGAGTGTTTCCCTTCCCAGATGCAGGCAACAGTCGTGATGTCGATACTCGACGTCTTGTCTTCGCATGCGCCGGATGAGGAGTACCTTGGCGGGGAGGCGGAGCCGTCGTGGGCGACGGAGCCAGTGATCAACGCCGCCTTCGAGAGATTTAACGGACGGATGAGGGAGATCGAGGGGATCATCGATTCCCGGAATGTGAACCCGCAGCTGAGTAACAGGTGCGGGGCCGGAATAGTCCCATATGAGCTGCTTAAGCCATTCTCGGAGCCGGGGGTCACCGGAAAGGGGGTTCCTAATAGCATCTCCATTTAGTCTACACATCTTGGTTATCATTTACCTAAATAATTAATCAATAATCTTGTGAGCTAATTGAGCTCAATATTTTGAATAATCGTCTTCTCTCCTATGTTATCTTGTTCTTCTCTTGTCTGTCTCATATATATATATATATATATATATATATATATATATATATATATATATATATATATATATATATATATATATATATATATATATATATATATATATATATATATATATATATATATATATATATATATATATATATATATATATATATATATATAGGAAAAAGAGGATCTAAGGTGCCTCCTTAGATGAAAATCTAAGGAGGCGCCCCCATTTCCCCCCATCTCCTACAATTTTTTTGGAAATTTTTTTTATGGGGTTGTTGTTCACATCATGGATGATCAACATACTAAATTTCAAGGGATTCCAATACTTTTTGAGCCACCATCTACCTCTTACAATTTCAACGGTCTAAAAACGTGCTGAAAATCCCACGAAGTTGCAAGGGGTAAATGGGGGCTCAAAAAGTATTGGAATCCCTTGAAATTTGGTATGTTGATCATCCATAAGGTAAACAATAAACCCATGAAAAAAAATTTCAAAAAAAATGTGTGAGATGGGGGGAATGGGGGCGCCTCCTTAGATTGAATCTAAGGATGCACCTTAGGATCCCTTTACCCATATATATATATATATATATATATATATATATATATATATATATATATATATATATATATATATATATATATATATATATATATATATATATATATATATATATATATAGAATAATGGGTATCATACGCCATATGAGAGGGTCTCTCATATTCCCTCTCACATAAAGGGGGCAAGTACAACAAGTACAAGCCCCATGTGGGCTTGTACTTGCCCCCTTTATGTGAGAGGGCATATGAGAGACCCTCTCATATGGCGTATGATACCCATTAATCCCATATATATATATATATATATATATATATATATATATATATATATATATATATATATATATATATATATATATATATATATATATATATATATATATATATATATATATATGGAAAAGGGGATCTAAGGTGCCTCCTTAGATGAAAATCTAAGGAGGCGCCCCCATTTCCCCTCATCTCCTACAATTTTTTTGGAAATTTTTTTTCATGGGGTTGTTGTTCACATCATGGATGTTCAACATACCAAATTTCAACCGATTCCAATACTTTTTGAGCCACCATGTACCCCTTACAATTTCAACGGTCTAAAAATGTGCTGAAAAACCCACGAAGTTGCAAGGGTTAGATGAAGGCTCAAAAAGTATTGGAATCCCTTGAAATTTGGTATATTGATCATCCATAAGGTGAACAATAAACCCATGAAAAAACATTTCAAAAAAAAAGTGTGAGATGGGGGAAAATGGGGGCGCCTCCTTAGATTGAATCTAAGGAGGCACCTTAGGATCCCTTTACCCATATATATATATATATATATATATATATATATATATATATATATATATATATATATATATATATATCTCTCTCTCTCTCTCTCTCTCTCTCTCTCTCTCTCTCTCTCTCTCTCTCTCTCTCTTCGGAGAGCTCATCAACTAGAAATTTTTTAAAGAGAAAATATGGGGTGAGTCACACACACACACACACACACACACACACACATATCGTTAAGACACACACACACACACATATATATACATATCGTTAAGAGTGAGACCGTGCTCGTCATTGTACGTGCAACCTGATCTTCTCACTGCAACTTAAGCAGCCTTTCAGTCACGAACAAATCCATGGCTGAAGGCACGGAATCCGTGGTTGAAGGCTTTTGGCCAATGAAAAAAAATATGTGGCTGAAGTTCCGTGGCCGATAATGTTGTGGCTAAAGGGGCTTTCGGCCACGAAAATGTCAGTGGCCAACATTCTGCCACGGAATAACGGCCATGGCAAGCCGTCACCATTAATAAAAGCACAATATAACATTAAAATTTCGACAACGGACGAATCCGTGGCCGATAGTAATGTTAGGCCACAAAATAGTCTGTTGCCGATAAGCATCGACCACTGAATATGTGCACACAAAAGGCATGTTGAGTGTTGAGTGCACATATTCCTTGGTGGATGCTTATCGGCCACGGACTTTTCCGCGGCTAAACATGACTATCGGCCACCAATGTATCCGTGTCCGATAGTTTTCAGCCACTGAATATGTGCACACAATACGCCTTTTTGTGCACACATTCCATGGTGGATGTTTATCGGCCACAGACTATTCTGTGGCCGAACATTACTATCGGCCACGGATTCGTCCATGGCCGATAGTTTTCAGCCACAGATTATGTGCACACAACATGCCTTTTGTATGCACACATTCCGTGGTTGATGTTTATCGGCCACAGACTATTTCGTGGATGAACATTACTATCTGCCACGGATTTGTCCGTAGCTGATAGTATTATATAATTATTTAAAAATAAAAACCTAAAAATTCATGTATACAATAAAATAAATTCAAATAAATCGCAGAAATCCATGTATACTTTAAAATATATTCAAATAAATCGCAGAAATCCATGTATGCATTAAAATAAATTCACATAAATCGCATAAATCTTTGTATACAATAAAATAAATTCAAGAAAATCCAAATTGTCCAATGACAGAAAACTAATAACGATCCTAATAGCGTATTACGGAAAACTAATAAAGATCATCTAAATAATTGTCCTCCACTGATATTTATATGTATCGTGAAGTCACTTGAATTCATGTCCAACTTAATCTAATAAATAATTCAAATATAAGTCTCGAAAAATTTACCTCTGAAACCTAGTATAGAAGCTCCAACAACAAAAGCACCAACTGTACCATTAACAAAGTCCCTTATATTTCTGCATTGTAACATCAACTGATCCACACCAACATAGATTCCTCTAAGAGCAACAAAAGTTAGCACATAGTTAACACAACTCTCGATACAACATTCGTCAGCATGTCTGCCGGGTTGTCATATGTTCCGATCTTCATCAAGTTGACGTCGTCGTCTTCTCCCACATAGTCTCTGACAAAGTGAAATCTTACATCGATGTGCTTGGTGTAAGCATGGAAGACCTGATTCTTAGCCAAGTGCACCGCACTCTGGCTATCACAATGGATGTTGTACCGCTCCTGGTAGACTTCCAGATCATCCATCAAGCCCATCAGCCATATCGCATCTTTCACTGCTTTAGTAAATGCCATATACTCTGCCTCCGTAGGAGACAAGGCCATAATAGACTGAAGGATACTCTGCCAACAAATATGACCGCCTGACAGGGTGAAGACATAGCCTGTTATCGATCGCCTCCCATCCAAGTCACATACATAGTCGGAATCAACATAACCAACAGCATGCAGACCATGAATGCTTCGGTTATAAGTCAATCCGACGTCCACAGTGCTATTGATGTACCACGGTATCCATTGAAATGCTCGCCAGTGCTCCTTCCTCAAATTGTGCATGTACCTACTCACCATGCTGACTGCGTGTGATAGATCGGATCGGGTACAAACCATAGCATACATCTAGACCCCTGCCGCATTGGCATACGGTATGCTCTCCATGAGCTTATTCTCTTCTTCATTCTTCGGGTAATGCTCATCACAGTGAATGGTTTTGGCAGACCCTCAGGGCTCAGATCCGTGCTCGTCCTAAGTCGGACGGACAACAGAGGGGAAATCATGCACAGCGGAAATACGAAAACTATGCTAAACATTTTAGCGAGCCTTAAGGCGAGCCAGAACTTCATCAAGATCTATGCCAGCTTGGGATATATCTGACCACCCCAAGAGGGATCTAGCATACTGCGACATTATTAAAATAATTATTCTAAAAAGCTACTAACTGACATACCCGGAATCTTGGCAGGCAAGATGTATAGCACCACCTTATTTTGCTCCTCGTGGCCGAGCCGCCTTGCGCCTTCGAACCGATCTACCCGAGCTGCATCCGAGCCAATCACTTGCCGAAGAAAGTTTCACTTGAGCAGACCCACGTCAAAAACGTCTGGATCCGATCCAAACCTCCTCGTAGTTTTGCTAGGACCCGACGGGAGGATATGAAGAAAAAGAGGAGAGGAATATTTAAGTTCATGATCGAGCTTGCTCAAAAGTTAGGAGCTTCTCGAATCGATCCCTTGGTTTGTTTTTCAACGAAGAGGGGGCACCCCTATTTATATAGGGAGTCGGCCCCTCCTTTTTCATCACGAGCAATGTGGGACAAAGTTAAATGAAGGTGGATTTAATTAAGTTAGTGAAGTTAGGACGCCTTTCTCAAAAGCCTTACTTCAACGAATTAAATCTCTTCAACCATTAAACTTCAGTCACCAAAGAGCTTCAAATGGTGAACGCGTAGAAGTAAACGGTGGGTCAATCCGACGTCGTTTGACCCTTCAAACGTCGTCTCAAAGTTGGAAAAAAACCACAAATTCCATACATAGGCCAGCCGTCACAAAACCCATGCAACCCTAGGTTGCGTGGGCCCCTCCCGCCCCTTACACAGCAGGCCGGGTGCCCGGCCCGCTGCATGGTCCGCCCGCCCGCTGCACGGGCCACCCGACCGCTGAGCGGGAGGGCCGGGCGCCCGCCCGCTTGGCGGGCCTGACCCACTCACTGGGCGGGTCAGCGCTTGCCCTTCTTGGGCTGGGCGCCCAAGTCCAAGTGGGCTGGTGCCCCTTTTGAGTGGCTGGGATCAGTCCAATCTGATTAGGCTGACCCCTTTGTGTTCTTTGACAGTTTTGGCTCTATCTTGAGCATTCGGACTCCGTTTTTTGATGCGGTTTGAATCTGTGTTTAGACCGAAATGATTCTATCAATCAGGTATCCTTTTCAATGCGTTTATTCTTTTAAATATTGTCCCAAACAATTTACGACACATTTAATCTAGTTTGCATCATGATTCGGAGTGAATATTGCATATTTAACCCCCTTATTAGTCCTATTTTGTGCCCATATGACGCTTAATTTATCTCTAATACATTCGTATTTTTCTCATCATCATTTATTAGAGAAATTACACTATTTGTGCACAAAACGTGAATTTAATTGTGTATTTCTGCATTTTTATATTTTTCCTAGCATCGTCTCGATCTCATGATTCCAACGACTATTTATTTGTATTTTTCTGAGATCTGTGCTAATTTCTATGAATTTTTGAATGCAGAATACCATTTATTGGAATTAAAATAAGTTTGCACGAATCTTGGCGCAAGCGGTGGCAGCATCAGAGCCGTTCCCGCTCAGATCCAACGGCAGCGGATTATTATCGACGGGGATTAATGAAGGCCGTTGGATCGAGATCCAACGGCCAGGATCACGCCGATGCGATGCGAAGCGCGGTCGAAGGCGGGAGTTTTCCGTGCACACGTGTCGCCATCGCAGCGGCGCTGTGCTTAATCAGACGGCTACGACGTGAAGCCCGTTTTGCACTCAGATACAGAGCGACGTGGCCCATTTATCGCCCGTTGATCCAAGATCGGACGGCCACAAACCATCCCGACGTGGGTTCGGATTTGATCGCGGTAGCGGATCCGCCGGGACACGTGTCACACTCTCGTCCGATCCCCGCGGCGATCGGACGGTCACAAATCCAAGCGGCAGCGGTTGCGGGTTTTAAGCGATTTGGATAGCGGGTTTCGAACCCAATAAGACCCTAAAACCCGCAATGCTTATTATTTAAGCGTATTCCTAGGGTTTTTGGGGTATTCTGGCGTATTTTGGGACTTTTGGAGTGGCTACTGTGAGTATTTCTCCAGGGGAAAATTCTGAAAAATTCCAGGGGCTATTCATCCTATTCTAAAGGAGTTTTGGGTTCTAAAGTGGAGATTTGGTGATAAATTCTTGAACTTATATCCCGTATTTGGTGTATTTTATCGTATTTTGGCTATTATAACGATGTATTTGGCTATGAAATCTGATTTTCTTTGCACCATGCGTGGCTAATCTCCTTGTGCTATGGTTGTGATGTAATTAGGAGTATTTAGTTGATGAATTTCATGTCTGTAGCCCTATTTTCATGTCAAAATCACTCGTAACATTGATTTCTACAACGTATTTGTTGGGTATTTGCTTATTGTCGATATTATTTACATCCCGTATGGCTAGGCCCTGACAAGGCTAGCCAATTCATGTTCACTAATCTGAACTTATTGTTGCATTTATCGTTTAATGAAATCAATGTTGCTAGTGATGCGTATACGGCCACTTTGACTAGTTTTCATCGTTTTATCTTCCGACGTCTTCGTACCCTGACCGGACGAAGCGTTGAGCTATATAAAAGACGTGATATTTCAGCGATTATTATCTCCTAATGAAATCACAACCGTAGCACATCTACTTCATATGTGTTGGTGTTGACGTAGTTAGGGTGTCGTAATTATTGATGCTTATATCTTTTCGCCCTATTTGCACTTGATTAATTCTTTGGCACGATTTCATATGCTTGATCGCCATACTTTCCGTCGTTCTCGTGCCCTGACCGGACGAGACGTTGAGTTATAGAAAAGGTATTGATATTCAGTGGTTGCACACACCCTAACGAAATCAAACCCAACACAAACTCCCCATACTTGTACCCCTACCAAAGTCACCGTAAATATCGTAGGATTTTCATTTCTTATTCCATACTCTTGATCCTATATCTTTGTGCTCGATAGGTGGTTGGTTAACATCGTATTATTACTCTTTTCAGATTGACGTTCGTAGTTTTGCAGGTCAGTTGTCCTGCGGATTCGATACCTGGACTCACCAGGATATTACTTGCACGATCTCCTACGCTTGGGAGTAGTTCTCACATCATTTGAGACGAGGCAAGTTTTGTAATGCCCTACCAGCTACTGCACAAGTACTAGAGGGGGGGGTGAATAGTACTTTAAAATAATAAGGCGTATAATTCCAAATTAAATTGCAAACAACTACCAAATCAATTTGCGGAAGCTTAAATTGAATGACAACAATGAAATTACCAAAGCTAACAAACGATGTTAATGGGTTCGGATCCACCCAAGTCTCCCCGACTTGTTCCCGGTGATCCTACGTCCCAACCACCCGGATCCCCTCCGGATACTTGAGTTAGAAACCCTAACTCAAGATTTCCACTATGAATATCTTGTGAAAAACCTTCACAAGATCAAATCATACATGCAATGGCAAAGTGAATCCCACAACCCGGGATCACAAACTTCTCTCACAACCGAGAGAGCCAACAAGCAATATAAAGAGTTTAAATGAAATAAATACTCTTACCACAAAATCCTATACCTTGAGTTTTTCTTACCCAATAGGTTGAATGAAGGATTTGAGGAAGATGAAGTCACCAAGCCCTAGCACCAAGGATATGAGCAGCAATGGGTGCCTAGGGAAGAGTTGGAGACTTGGTTCAAGCAATAGCTTGAAGAGCTCACCAAGAACAAGCTTCTCTCTAGATCTAGAAATGAGAGAGAATGGGTTTCTTGTGAGGAAGAGAGCTTTAGATTTGAGGGAGAATAGCTATCTCTTTAGGGCTCAATGAATCTCTTAATGGCAGCTCTATTGAAGATAGAAATGACCTAGGTTCCTATTTATAGGAACCCAAAAACATAAGTTAGGTCAATCTCCAACGGAAAGAAATCTGAGAGAATTAGTCGGTCAAAGAACAAACACTGACCGACTAGTTCATCAACTAGTCGGTCAGTCACAAAGCATGGACCGACTAAGAGCACAACAGAGAAGAGATAGAATTTCAGACCTAGAAAACTAGTCGGTCCAAGAACACTGTCTGACCGACTAAGAGGCAAAACAACATAGTCTGAAGGCAAGTTGACTTAGTCGGTCCAAGAACAAAAGTTGACCGACTAGATTGTCAACTAGTCGGTCATCAAACGTTCTTAGACCGACTAACGGAAAACAGTAGCTTAGGAGAAATTTGGCATGTACAGTAAATCACAACTAGTCGGTCAAAGAAGCATCACTGACCGACTAGTTCACAGACTAGTCGGTCGGTGAGTCAACGTAGACCGACTAACTGTAAACAGTAAAGAACAAAGATTTAACTGACTGAAACTAGTCGGTCCAAGAACAGTGGCCGACCGACTAGATCTCCATCTAGTCGGTCAGTACTTGTTCTTGTACCAACTAACATGCACAACAAGGTCCGAATCGAAGCGCGACGCTTCGAGGAAATTAGAGTGAACTTGTGCAAGAATCCTAGAGCTACGAAATGAGCGAAATGAAGATAGAAACGTAAGATATACTCAAGGCTTAACATTCTATCAATCGAAACTAAAAGACTATAAATAAAACCTTAATAAATGGTCTTTGAGAGCTTCGATTGAATCTTCATTATTTCCAAAGCGTTGCATGAGCTTCAACGAAGCTTTAGGCTTGAATACGAGCTTTTGGAAGTGTTGAGATGTCGCTTTAAATATTCTCGTGAAATTGGCGACGATCTCCAATACTGCGCTCACAAATTGTTAGTTCATGAATTATTTATGTTTGCTCATCATCCAAAACCAAATCCGGGGAGTCCAATATTCAACATTCTCCCCCTTTTTGGTGATGACAAACCAACATAAATAATAATCAAAGATAATAATTCAAATGTAGAAATACTTACTCCCCCTGCATTGATGACACGTTAATTCCAAAATGAATATAAATGAATTGTATCAAGCAGACGAGTAAGATAAATAAAGTGAATTGATTTTTGAAATATCGGATTTTGAAAATCCTTATTTGTATCTTAACTCCCCCTGAATCTAACATATCAAACTAGATTCTTGGAAATTGAGTTAAATTTTTCATTTGCGCTATTTATTATCATTATCTCTCCCCCTTTGGCATTATCCCAAAAATGGGGGGCATACAACGACAACAATTAGGAAATGTAAAATCCAACATCTGGAGTCGTAGACGAAGACAATGGACCAACTTGACACCAAGGGAAAAAATGTGGAAATCAAAACAAGGTGTGTCAAATTTTCCATTATAAAAAAAAAATCAACGATAATCAAAATCATCAAAAATACCAAATGTTTATTCATGTCTTGAATAAAGAAACATACTCTTCAATATTCAATATTCTTGGTTAATTTTGAGCATGGAAAACAATTCTATAAAATCCATTTAACCAACTTGTTATGCGTCGATTCGATATCACATTTCAAATATATTCAACGAATATTCAATTTGCACGACGTATAAAAGATAAAGTGATCGATGATGAACATATATATACATGGAGACAACATGAGTACATCCAAAAGATATCACATCGAATATAAGAGATACATCATATCAAGCGCTACATATCATCAAAAAGAAATACATCATCATCAATATATCATACAATCCAACACCAACAACCATAAAGCACAAAAACAATGTAACAAGGCATCTCTCAACCCCATCCTAACCCAAAACTCTCTCACAAGAATACATCATCCAAAGTGTATATGGAGAGTCCTCGGAACAACGATCACGAGGAGGAGGCAGGATCTGCAGCGTCCGTGGGTCCAGTCGACGGAGTGGACTCAGGATCTGCAGGGAGTAGAGGTGACTCAACAGATGGAATCGTCGGTGCAGGAGTCGAGATCTCAGCAACAGGCTCAGCAGCAGCAGGAGTCTCGACAGAAGCAGCAGCAGCAGATACATGAGCAGGCTCGGAAACTGGGTCAACAGCAGATGACTCTGGAACACCTGAAGAGGTGGCAGCTCCAGGAGCAGAAGAGAATGTACCAGCAGCAGCAGAGGTGCCCTTGGGGGCACGAGTCGAAGTACGACAGATCTCCTCAACGTCCTCCTCATCCATCTCATCCATCTCCTCTCCCTCAGACACGGAAGGAGGAAGCTCAACACCCATCTGACGTGCCATACGGCAGACCACCTCCTCGGTACGAGCCAAGCGGGACTCGTGACGAAGAAGTATCCGGACGACGTCATCAAGGGTGGCAACGGGAGAAGCAGAGGCAGAGGCAGAGGCAGGGACAGACGCTGAAGGAGTCGTCCTCTGAACGTGACGAAGCGCCGCAAGAGATTTCTTGACGGCCGTCGCATTCAGCGGAGGACCGAGGGGACGCTCATCGTCACGAGGCAATGTGACACGAAAGTGACGGAACACGAGGGTCAACATGCAAGGAAAAGGAATATGAGCTGATTTATTGGACTTTCGAATACACTCGAAAGAATCAATCTTATCGAGTATAATTCGAGCCCAATTAATCGAGCTCCCCATGAAGATCGCATAGATAAGCTTCAGAAATGGCTGGGAAGGTAAAGATGAGGAGCCGTACTTGGGAAGCAAGCACGACTTCAGAATCAAATTTAGGACCCAAGCATTAGGCTTAAAAGATTTAGAGGGCACGCCAATCAAAGCAGGAGGAATCTGATGGAAAATCTCTGAAAGAATGGTCTGATCAAGAGAAGAGATATCATCAACCGAGATATCAGAAGGAAGAAGGCCAGACGAAGAGATACCCAGAATCTCTCCTAAGATTTCCGCAGTGAGGACTATAGGAGTCCCCAAAACGGTCGTCTCAATAGAGTGGGTCTGATCGTACTGACCCCGGATCCTATTGGCATAGAAAAGCTTTACTAATCTAGGGTAAGGACGAGGATTCGCCTTCGGGTCAAATCGAAGATAATCGAGAAGACCCGACGACGACAGAAGATCAGCTAGCCCTATGAAGTCGCTGAACTGGACGAAATGCTCCAGAAGCAGCGGACAATGTTCGATACGGTTATATGCCGCAAGACACAAAGGGTCATCGCGACATAAGGAAATATCGACACCGCCCACCGGCATCGGAGCCTTTCCCTTAGGCTTTCGAGAAGACGTACGAGGGTGGGTGCTAGACTCGGGATGACTAGGAGGAGTGGGTTCCCTATGAGTCTGGGTCTCGGGGTTATACTCCGTATCGGAATCGGTAGGAGTATGGAACGAAGAACGAGAGGCAAGATCTTTGGCCTTGGGTTTAGGTTTGGGCTTTGGTTGACCTCTAGGCTTGGCGGTCGTCGTCCTCTTCTTCTTGGGAGGAGGCGAAGACGACGAAGGATGGGTGGTCTTGGCTCTACGCTTCGGAGGGGTTGGATGCTCGGGATCCGAAGAGATTGGATCAACGGTCATCGGAGAGGGGTCAGAGGAAGGGATCGGAATGCGTGTTCTTGCCATAGTCGAAGCAAGACACGAGATCAAATCAACGAATCCTAGCACAACCCTAGAAATCCGAAACCCTAGAAATTTAGAAATTTGAAACCCTAGAGAAATTTAGAAATTTGAAACCCTAGAGAAACCTAACCCTAGAGCAGAAAACAAAACCCTAGAGAGGAGAGGGAGGAGGTAGGTTTACCCTAGGAGGAAGAGCGACGGCCGGCGACGGCGGGGATGGTCGGAAATAGGCCGGAAGTCGATCGGAAGGGGAAGGGTCGGGGTTTTGAGCGGAGGAGAAAGAGTTTTCGATCGATTAGAATGGAAATCGATCGATTAAATCGAGTTTAAGTCGGTCGATTTCCCAAATGACCAAACAGCCCCTGGCACAACTAGTCGGTCACAGTTCAAGCACTGACCGACTAGATCACGATCTAGTCGGTCGGTCAATGAGCTTGAACCGACTAGGTGCAAACAGTGGCTGAATCCAAGAAGACTGACAAGATTTAGTCGGTCTGCGTTCAAGCACTGACCGACTAGATCTCAATCTAGTCGGTCGGTCACTGAACATGAACCGACTAAAGAGTCAAAAACTTGAAAATCAAGTTCTCTCCATCATACGCTTGGATGATAAATCTCAAAACTCTCAATGGACATCTAAACTATCCCATTAAACATCGAAAAACAGAAATTTGACGATTACGCACAAATCGAACGAAAAATTAAGATATCACTTAAAATTCCCGAAAAATCCAATAATTCTAGCATGAATGAGATATTGTCAAGAATAATAGCATGCAAAATTATTGAATGAAACATGAATCCTATATTTCGGATTCACCCATAATCCCCAATTCTCGACGCAACCTCACAAAGGAGTCCTCCTTTAGGGGTTTCGTGAAAATATCGGCGATTTGCTTTTGGGTTTCAACGTACACTAGAATGATGTCCTTTTTAGCAACATGGTCATCTAAAAAGTGGTGGCGGACATCTATGTGTTTCGAACGGGAATGATGTACCGGGTTCTTGGAAAGACATATTGCACTTTGGTTGTCAACCATGATAGGGCAAGTATCACAATTTATACCAAAGTCTTTAAGAGTGTGTCTCATCCAAAGAACTTGAGCACACGCGGCACCGGCGGCAATATATTCCGCCTCGGTGGTTGAAAGTGATACGGAATTTTGCTTCTTGGAAAACCAAGAGACAAGAGAATTTCCTATAAAATGGCAAGTGCCACTAGTACTTTTCCTGTCGGATTTGCATCCCGCATAATCGGCATCACTATATGAGATTAACTCATATGTGCTAGATCTCGGATAAAGTAATCCAAAATCTAAAGTGTAACTTAGATAGCGGAAAATACGCTTTACCGCTACTAAGTGAGACTCCTTAGGTTGAGACTGATAACGAGCACATATACATACGGCAAACATAATATCGGGCCTACTTGCGGTAAGATAAAGCAAACTACCAATCATACCTCGATATAAACGAATGTCTACATCCTTACCGCCCGTATCCTTGTCAAGATGCGTAGTCGTGCTCATTGGAGTCTTTTTCCCGGAGGTATTCTCCATTCCAAATCGCTTTAGCAACTCCACCGTGTACTTCGTTTGGTGGATGAAGATTGCATCGTTCATTTGGCGAATTTGGAGTCCTAAGAAATATTTGAGTTCGCCCATGTGGCTCATCTCAAATTGTTCCTTCATAACATTAGAAAACTCTTCACAAAGAGTGAAGTTAGTAGCACCGAAAATGATATCATCAACATAAATTTGAACTAATAAAATATCATTATTCGCATGCTTAACAAAAAGAGTTGAATCGGCTTCGCCCATTTTAAAATGCAAATCCAAAAGAAAATTCTTTAGGCGATCATACCAAGCTCGAGGAGCTTGTCTCAAACCATAAAGAGCTTTCTTTAGTTTAAAAACGTGATTTGGAAATTTTTCATTTATGAAGCCCGGAGGTTGAGAAACGTAAACTTCCTCAACGACATCTCCGTTTAAAAATGCACTTTTAACATCCATTTGAAATAATTTAAAATTCTTATGGCATGCAAAAGACAAAAGTAATCTAATTGATTCTAATCTAGCTACCGGAGCGAAGGATTCTTTGAAATCAATACCTTCCTCTTGTCGATAGCCTTGAGCTACTAACCGAGCTTTGTTCCGGACGACGACTTGGTTTTCGTCGGTTTTGTTCTTGAAAATCCACTTTGTCCCTATGACGGTGTGGTTCTTCGAAGGCAATGGAACAAGCTCCCACACTTCATTCCTCTCGAATTGAATGAGCTCCTCCTCCATGGCAAGTATCCAAGCACTATCTTCGCATGCTTCAACTATATTCTTTGGCTCTATTGATGAGGCAAAGGCACAATTGGCGAAGTGGTGAACTTGCGATCTTGTCTTGACACTATCTTGAATATTGCCAATTACTTGCTCATGGGGATGGTCGCGAATGACATGAAGTCGCTTGGGAATACCTTGATCACTTGGAACATTCTCAACAACTTCATTAGTCGGGTTAGTCTCAATAGAATCAATAGACTTAGAATTATCAAATGAATCACATAAAACATCCATAGAATCATTATCATTTGAAATTCTAGTTGGAACAAATCCTTCATTAAATGAGACATGAAGCGATTCCTCGATCGTCGAGGTTCGTTTGTTGAATATCCGGTAGGCTTTGCTACGCGAAGAATATCCCACAAAAATCCCCTCATCGGATCTCGGATCGAATTTGTCCAAACTACCATATGTGTTCTTAATAAAACATTTCGAACCAAAAACACGAAAATGTTTAACTTGAGGCAACCTACCAAACAACAATTCATAACAAGTTTGTTTAGTGCCGGGCCTCAAAAGTATTCTATTAAACACATAGCAAGCGGTGTGTACCGCTTCCGCCCAAAATTGATGGCCAAGTTGGCTATCATCAAGCATAGTGCGAGCACACTCCACTAGCGTCCTATTCTTTCTCTCAACTACACCATTTTGAGGCGGTGCACGAGGGAAAGAGAAGGTGTGAGTAATACCAACTTCATCACAAAATGTCTCAAAAGACTCATTCTCAAATTCACCTCCATGATCACTACGAATAGTGACAATGGTGGTTCCTAAGAGATTTTGTACTTTCTTAACAAAAATTGTGAAGTTTTCAAAAGCTTCATTTTTATTGCACAAGAAAAATACCCAAGTAAATCTTGAATAGTCATCTACGATGACAAGTCCATACCTTGCATTTCCTAAGGAAGCTACTCTAGTTGGCCCAAATAAATCTAGATGTAATAGCTCTAGTGGCCGTTTTGTAGAGATGCTTTTCTTAGGTTTAAATGAAGATCTAGGAAGCTTGCCGCGTTGACAACAATCACAAAAACTTTTCTTTTCAAAAACAAGCTTCGGAAAACCTTTAATAGAATTCAATTTTGAAAGCTTATATAGTGTTCCAAAGTTCACATGTCCAAAGCGTCGATGCCATAAGTGTTGTTCACTTGTGTTGGCAACGAGACATTGTTCATATGACTTAGGAAGATCCAAAATATAAATGTCTTTACGACGAGTTCCGGAAAATAATAATTTTTCATTATCCTTTCTTAAAATATGACACAATCCTTTCGCAAAGCTAACTTTGTAACCTTTGTCACAAAGTTGACTTATTGAAATAAGATTATGATTTAAACCACTAACAAGATACACATCACTAATTAATGGTTTAGAAGGGTTACCGACATTACCAACACCTATGACGGTTCCGCTCTCGTTGCCTCCAAATACGACGCGGTTTCCATTCACAATGGGAACCACTCCGGAGAGCAATCGAGCGTCACCCGTCATGTGTTTGGAGCACC
>JAULAV010006942.1:0-12983 GCA_030789695.1 Scilla litardierei | reverse complement strand
CGTCTTGGGGTTAGGTTTTTTATTTATGTTTTTTTGTTTCGATGTAAATGAAGTTGAAGGTGACAGAGCAGAAGACAGAATGGGTTTTTAGATTGATGAATCTTAAGTTCATTACTAGAAGAAGGTGGAGGAGGACCGAATTGGGTTTGATGTTGGTTAATTTGGGGGAGATGATGATGAACAGTGCATTGTGTGATTTTTCTAAGTTTTTAATGGATTTTTGATATATTTTAGTGGTGTTCTTAATTGAATTTTTCATATTTTAAAAAAAATTTACCCGAACTTACCCCAACACAATCCGAACCCGACCTGCTTCCTAAAGCCAACAGAGTTCGGGTGATCGTAACGTGTAGGCCATATCAATATCTGATACCAGATTTCAAGGGATAAATCGGCGATACACATAAAAATCAGGTTGGTCATATTGTGTAGAATAAATATACAATTATAATTTCATAAACATTCAGGATTCTTCATATTACCAAAATATCATCAAAAGGATCACATAAAATTACAATAAATGCATTAAATAATTAACCCCAAACACAAACATATGTGTATGTAGTACACTAATGCTACAACTCTGCAAATTAAAAAAATATTAAAGCTCAAAATACCGCATGAAGATAATGAATTAAAAGATTTCTAGAAGAGTGACTTACCCTAACATTATCTAACAAGATAGGTCGGCACATGTCTCTAGCACGAATGTTTCGGCATTTGCAGATGTTTTTGCATCAGAATCAAAGCTATCTTACGAAGATGAATCTGAGGAGGCCCATGAATCAGAATCTAAAACTTCCTCCTCCCCAAGCATTTGCATCTTTCTCTTCCCCTTCCTCTTCCTTGAAGATGATGATACGATGTCTTTGCCTTTCTTTGTAGTCTTCAACCTTTTACTAACTCGTGGGGTTGGATCAACCCACATCGTTTCTTCAACTTGCCTCTATGTTAGCCCAAAAACTTGATCGCTCCGGGACGTACACCCAAAGAACGGTTGTAGTTTTACCGCAAGCGCACGGTATAGCGGCAAGCGGGTATCGAACACAGGGAGGACGAATGACCGTGCTTGCTCCTAATCAACCTGGCTATTCAAGAATAGAGAGAATTGCCTTGGGCGATCCTGTCACAATCGTCAGACAAATGTGCGAAATATCAAATCAAATAAAGAACGTCTAGGGAATGGGGAATTCCCGCTACTCACCGTATTTCATAAATGTGGTTCGTCGGTATCAAAATTGCTAGAATGAGAATTTGGATGAACTAGTTGCAACTAAATGTGGAACCAAGCTCACGCTCTCGCGCTGTTGCCGGTCTATAGATATCCTAGGGTCGGGTCCAATCTCTTGCAAACCCTAGCCTAGGAAAGCTAGCATTAGGATCAACATCATCGTCCAATTGCGCACCGAGTCCAATCTCTTGCAAACTCGGTCCACAATCTAAATTAGGATAGTTCCTACCCGTCCAATCTCTTGCAAACGGGTATCGGCACGGAATTGCAACCGGAGATCCTAGTATCGGTCCAATCTCTTGCAAACCGATACTTCGAAAATCCGACTCCAACCCAATTCGGATTTCTAGGGCTTCCTATCAAATTGGGATCCAATCTCTTGCAAATCCCAATTGATATGAATACCTAGCTATCCGTAGTAATTCGATCCCAATCTAATCCCTAATAACAATCCTAGCTCAATTTCTACCAATTCAGCACAATTATAAGATAGTGCTTGTATGGTTCATCCCCACGCCCCAAGACGTGGAGACTACTCACAAATCATAGCAATAGCACAAAAATAATCAATGAAATAGGCAATGGAATTCATCATAACAATGATATAAACAATAAAAATAGAGTTTTTGGGGAAGAGAAATGCAAACCAATGTAGTTCTTCAATTAATCCAACAAAAATCCAAGTTTTTCCTCTTCTCCAATCACCAATAATAAAGCTAAAAAGTAATCTCAAAAAGCTGCAAAAAATCTAAGAGATGGCTCTCTAAACTAGGGTAAAAACAGGGCTTAAATAGCCCCAAAAATCGTCCAAATATCCTGACCAAAACGCCGCTGCACAGCCTGTTTTCCGCAAATTTCGCTACAGGCAGCGCATCGCACTAGATCCAGTATCGTCCACCACTATTTATTTCATATATTTCTATTGACGATCCTCTTTGGAATACTTTTATTATGAGGGTGAAATTTTTGCAGCGAACTGATGCATCCTATTCTCTGCAGGGTACATGTGGAGTTCTTGTGGGAATGCTGGAGGATGCATTGCTGGAGTTCGTTGATGTTCGTGGACGCATGCACCTGGCGGAGCCACGGAAAGAGCAGTTGGAGCAGTTGCCTGCACCGGCAAAGATACTGGATCCGCCTTTTCTATAGGTGATATCAATCCAGTAGTGTAGAAATTTTTATGCTTTGAATAAACACGAATCCTCTCGACAGCGAGAGGACCGTATAGATTTGATTGAATAAATATCACCTCATATGATGCCAACAAAAATCTTTTACACCCCAAACCCATTATATATATTAATTCCCCTCTCCATATCTTGATACGCCACATCCTTTTGCTCACCACCATCGAGCATTTCTTTCAAGTGAATACTCACTTTCTTATTCATTTGACTTGATATCGCTTAGTGAAGCCATGACATTTTTGATCGAGTCATTTGAATAGGATTGTTTGGTATAAGCTTGGGGGAAAGCGCTCTCATGCATCATTGCATGTGCATGTAGTTGCATTAGGATTTCATGTCATTCATTTCATCATTTTTCATTCACCCCCTTATTATTATTGTTGTTCCTCATATTCTTTCATTATGATCACATTGAGGACAATGTGAAGTTTAAGCTTGGGGGAGTGCATTTCCATGCCATTTAGATGCATTAGTTGCATTTTTACTTTATTTTAGGGTTTTTTAAATTTTTTCAAATTTTTGCATCATCTTTTTTTTATTTTTCCATCTTATTCTCCTTTTATGTGTGTTCATGCATCATATTGTGTGCTTGATTTTCTTTTCTTTTCTTTCCTCTCTTTTATTTTTTCTTATTTCTTTATTTTCATTTCTCTTCTTTTGCTAGATGCGTTCCTTATGATGATATCTCTTATTGCTTTGGCAACCATTACGATGCTTATTATTCCTTGCCATGCTACTTAGAGTATTCCATAGTCTTGCTATTCACATGTGCTTGCAAATCTATTTCTTTTGATGATTTCTCTATATGAACGCATGCTATTAATTGAAACTGAATGCATGGATTAGTGTTTAGTAAGCTTTTGTTGGAAATGCACCAAGATTCACGCATCATTAGTATATCTGAAGCATCAGTTTTATTGTCTTATTCACCTTCTGTTGCATGCTTGATATGATTGTGCGCTTTACCGCTTGACTTCACTTTTTATTAAGATGATTGAGAATATCCATGCTTACATATGAGTTTTAGTTGAAGTATTATTTTATTGAACCGTTTGTGCACATCTTAGAGTGAACCGAGTGCTACATTATTTCTTTCTCCACATATATCTTTTTATTCTCTACATGTCACTTGAGTTCACCTCCTAAAGCTACTTATATCGCATCTATTTCCTGAAAAAAATCCACACAAAAGAAAAAGTTAGCTCCAAAAAGTCCAAAAAGGCAAAAAGGAGCCAAAAACCAAAAATACAAATCATATAGCTCCTACAAAAATCCAAAAAGAAAAAAAAAATGAGAAACAAAGTCCAAAAGAGAAAAAAAAATATTTCTCTATCTCATTATTGGAGCCACAAAATACTTGGGAAAACCAAGGCAAAAATCCCATTTTCCACTATCATATTCCTTTAGATGCGATGCCTCAAGCTAAGCTTGGGGGGTGAATTCATTTGACCATATGAGTGAGTAGACATTAGAGTGGAGACGTGCATGAATGGGAATATTCGATAATGCTTAGACTTTGCGAAATATATTAGATATGGAGATTTTTCATGATTTGAAATAAATATGTGATTGCCATGACTCTTATTCTATTCTCTATTGCATGCTTGGTGTGTATCTTATATGCTTCATTTATAACTTTTGATTGAAAAGTGCATTGCCAACATTTGTATATTAAGTTCTATGAAATGTGTGATGTGGATATGAATTGATTGTATGAATTTAGAGAGTCCCTCTTATTGCTCTTAAAAGCTTGCAAGTACCATGTCTAAGTAAGATTTGAAATCCTTATAGCATGTGATTCGTATTTTCCAAGTTATCGTGATGTGTAGCTTATGGCTTGAGATCTGAGAGAATAATCTAGCAACCACTTCCACCTCGTGTTCTTTCTTTTTCTTTCATTTCATTTTCTTTATTTTCATCTCCCGAGTTCGTCTCTCTACTTATCTTCCTCGAGGACGAGTAAGAGGTAAGCTTGGGGGATTTTGATCACTCCATATTTTACACCTTTTTTCTGCATATTTGCATACCGTTTTGATCGCCCATATCACGCTTTTCTCGATTATTCGACAATATTGCGATACTTTTCACTATTTCTTGTTTTTGTCGTATTTCAGGAAATATGGAGCGATTTGGATTGATTGTGAGATCAAGAGGATTTGCGCCCACTCCGGAGTGTCAACCATGGCCCTTTTGAGGGTTATTCTGCGATGGAAGAGGAGTGGAAGAAGAAAGAACGCCGTAGGAGCGACGGGGGAGCGAAAAGATGAAGATTGGGCATTTTCAGCATGCCACTCGGCCGAGTGAAGGAGTCACTCGGGCGAGCATTGAGACCCCGCTCGGCCGGCCAGATCGGACACGCAACAGAGATGTATCAGCGTGCACTCGGCCGAGCATCGCACGCCCCACTCGGCCGAGTGCGGAGACTCCGTCCGCCCGAGTGGCACCCAGACGACGGCAAGCCAAACTGTCCAACTCTCTGTAATCCGTCAGTCGACTACGAGCTCCGACTCGGACGAGTTCCAAAAGCCCCTCGGCCGAGTGACATTTGCCACTCGGCCGAGTGATGCCGAGGACACGCAGCGCCCAGATTTTCAGACAGCCTCTCACTCTTTTGAAATCTGCTATCATTCCAGCAATCAAAGTATTTTTCTCATATTTTTTATGGATAGTAGACTTCATGAAGGTTCCAACGCCGCCAAGAACGCGCAAATCGGAGGTCGGATGAAATCTGGGGAATTTCTGCAAGTTGATGTTGCAGTGCTGGAATTTGCATGTCAGTGTCACTCGGCCGGGTCACATATTCCACTCGGCCGAGTGCAGCCTGGGCCCAGATTTTAAGTTGCGGTTTGGGCTGTTTTTGGGCACGAATTTGAGGGGTTTTCTAGGGTTTCTTGCTAGGGTTTTGGGGGAGTATTTAAGGGGTTTGTAGCCACCATTAGAGGGGATCCCCATTATGTTTTCTTAGTTCCCAAGATGTTTTAGGGAGGATTATTTTAGAGGTTAGGCCATGCCCTAGGCCCCCTCTTGGATCAAAAGGCTTGTATTTGGATTGGAATTCTTCATCAAAGCTA
This sequence comes from Scilla litardierei, assembly GCA_030789695.1. NCBI lineage: Eukaryota > Viridiplantae > Streptophyta > Magnoliopsida > Asparagales > Asparagaceae > Scilla > Scilla litardierei. Next base: position 7,494 of record JAULAV010006942.1, on the reverse strand, counting down.
AGTATTTCTATTCTTATTATTTGAATCTTTGTTTTTTCTATCTTTTTGTATGCAAGCAATGATTTCTATTGATTCTCATATCCTTGTTGCTATGCTAGAGTAGATTTGTTGTTCTAGGGTTTGGGGATGAACCCTATGGATCTAATTTCATATTTGTGATGAATGAATTTCTAAATTGCTAGAATTTCTAGGAGGTTAGGTTGTGATTGATTTACTACGGATAGTTAGGGATTTCCATCGATTTGGGATTTGCAAGAGATTGGATTCTAATCGATGGGAAGGCCTAGATATTCGTTTTAGGTTTACAATTGGGTTTCTCTAGATTTGGTTTGCAAGAGATTGGACCAAAGCTAGTATTTTTAATTGTAAATCTATACCCATATTCGTTTGCAAGAGATTGGACGAATACGAACTATCACAACCTAGATCGTAACTCGAGTTTGCACGAGAGTGGGCTCGAGGAGCGATTGGACGATGATGTCAATCTTCATGCTAGCGGCTTAGGTTAGGGTTTGCAAGAGATTGGGCCCTAATCTAGGTTGATATAGACCGGCAATAGCGCGAGAGCGTGAGCTTGGTTCTCTATTCAGTTACGACTAGTTCACCTCAACACAAGTCTAGTAATATTGAGATTCACTATTTATGATGATGTATGACGATCCGTAGTGGGAATTCCCTAGCCCTAGACGTCTTTATTTGATTTTATATCCCCACACTTTGCCCGACGATTGTGACAGGATCGCCGCAAGGCAAATTCCCTCTTTTATTATATTGTATTTGAATCGATATTCGACCGATTTCTTTATCATCGACACCGACATCCATCACCATTTCCATTATATCATACCATAGCCATCTCCACCAATAATACATTCGTAGTCAAACCAACCTAGGATAGATTGGAACCAACACCACCTCCTCGTGTTCGATACCCGCTCGCCACTTGACCGTGCGCTTGCGGTAAAACTACAATCGTTCTCCGAGTGTGTATCCGGGGCCGACCAAGTTTTTGGTCGTTCTTTAGGGTTGCATCCCGGAGTGATCAGTTAGCCTTTCTACGGGGAAGACCTCTTCTTCATCCGCTTCATCTGAAGCTACAGAAGCATACGCTGCCTTTTTGAGACATCCATTCGGCCACCGTGCCCTTAGTAATAGAACGGGCAGCTAGGATTTCAATGTTTCTTCTCTCAACTCTTTCTTTCATCTGCGCATTGAATTTGACATAGCTAAGTCTTTCAATTTATCAGTAATTAGTCTATTCATTCTCTTTGTGTGGATCTCTTAATGAAAATATATTAACTAATTAACCATCACGAGAAATATGTATAGGATTATCCATTGATGATATAAAAGAAAATCTATTTAAAGTTTTAGCATTTCAAAACCACTCCAATTCCTTTCACAACCACTTGAGTTGGCGGTCAATCTCAAAATTTGTCAGGCCCTACTTTGAACTATACGCGTACTCTACTATATACACGTGGTATTTCTACTTACAACGCATACGTAGGCATGAAATAATTGTGGATGTCGATATATGTATCGTAGTGCAGGGGGGTTGTGCCGTAATATGTGGCTAAGAGGCGAGAATGCGAGACGTGAATACGGGAGAAGTGTGTATAACGTCGTGTGTATAATATAACACGTATGTATTAGACGTGTGTGTGTGATGCATGTATGCATGCGTGGTTATGCATGGTTGGATGTAGAGAGAGAGTCATGCTTGTGTGGAAAAGGATTAGGGGTTAATGGCATTTCTATAAAAATTTAGAAATGTGAGGGGCAAAATGGTCATTTGTACAAATGACTGTGTGTGTGTATAGTAAAAAGGTTTGTGCATAAAGTAATAGTAAACTTGTAAATACATGAAAATTGAGGGGTATTTTGGGACGGTATTTTGGTCATTTCACAAAGTGCATGCTTATCCTAAGGAGGTTCTTGTGGGAGATATTACTTAGGAACTATCTTCCTTCTTCTTTATCTTTCCTTTTCTTTTCTTTCTTTCATTTTCTTTCCCCTCTCCCTCCCTAGCCTAGGCCGGCCACTCCTCTTCCTCTTTTCTCCTTCTTCCTCAAATGAAAACCCTAATTTCCATTTCCAATTAGAAGGAATCCAAGCTTGCTTGAAGAGAGAAGAAAGTAGAGAAGAAAGAAAGAGAATGAGAGAAGGAAAATCAAGTTTTGAAGTAGGATCTAACTTGGATTTGGAATTCCCTTAATTTGTTCTTGCTATCATGATTTTATAGCATGATTTACTTAATATGTAGTAGTGGTAGTCAAATTAATGTGCCATGATCCAATTTCATGAATAACCCCTTGAAATTCCAAGCATATTCACTCTCTTGAAAAATCTGAAATTTTGTGGTGTGTTATTACTGGAATTAAGGTTATTTTGGCTTGAATTAAGTTTCGAAAAAATTATATACTTGTAGATCTTGAACTTCTACTCCAAAATCATAGAAAATGTGACATATGTTCCATTCAGAAATTAGGAGTAAAAATTTCATCTTCACAACATGTCTGTATTTCATCCAGTCTGGACACACTTTAGAAAAATTGAGCTCAGTGTTTGTACACACCATGTAAACTTGTATTCTTGGTCTCGTTGTAAAGTTAACAAGTTTTTCTACAACTTCATCTTAGTTCATGTTTTTTCGAAATTATGACTGAAACATTCCCTAAATTAGCAATCTTTACAGCCCTCAGAATCTGTCTGAAAAATAGATTTGATAGGCTTCACCAAAATTTTTACCATAAATCATATATTTCATATATTTGCATGCAATTTTATATGTGAATCCAGAACAACTATATCTACAACTTTTATTTAGAAAGTTTTGCTAAATGTTGACTATAATTGGGTGATATCATCCGTCCTTTATGACTGCATGTATGTTTCCTGCAAACCGAAATGGTTAAGTGGTGTTATGAATTGTGTATTGTTGCTAATCTACCCTCTATAGTACATGATTATTGTTTTTACATGAAAGGTAGACTAATGATATGTTTTTCCAATTGATTTGTTAATGTGCTCATGGTTATGTACGTCACGCTCACCACGTGTTCGTGAAAATGCTTCAATGAAACAAAAGTTGAGAAACATGAGAAATGAATACTCTCGTATCAAGAACCATGTTATAAATTGATGATGTTGGGGACATGGATGGCATGGTTACACTATTATACGTGAATGTGTAATGTGATGTGATGGAGGGCATGTCACGAGAGTACATGACCCAGGTTGCTATGTGATGAGACGATGACTGAGGACATGGTACTTAGGTGCATGACCTGTGTTGATGAAAGGAAGTTACTGAACATGTACCATGCCATCATGATTCCTATAATGGAACTTATAATGCTTAGTTGATGTTTGGGTAGGGGTGGCAAAATAGACCCGACCCGACCCGACCTAAACCCGGCCTCTTGGGTCGGGTATGGGTAGGGGCCAATCTGGGTCGGGTCGAATTCGGGTCAACCCGACCGACCCGGATAAAAATCCGGGTCGGGTACGGGTTTGACCCCTCGACCCGATTGACCCGAATTCGACCCGTATTTTCACTATTTTCACCCCGAACCCGACCCGGACCCGACCCGAACCCGACCTTTTTTGCAAAATAATCACTCTTTCACATCGAACCCGACCCGTACCCGACCCGTAAGACAAACCGGGTCGGGTACGGGTCACCCGGGTTACGGTCGGGTCGGGTACGAGTATCCGAACCCTGACCCGAATTTAATTTGGGTCGGGTTATGGTTTACCTTTATTCGGGTCGGGTCAGGTTTGACCCAACCCGAACCCGACCCGACCCGACCCGCCCGTTTGCCACCCCTATGTTTGGGAATGTCTCAATCCCCTCCAAAAGGGGGTGAGCTAATAAAACTGGGGTTTGGGGGAAATTTGAGTAAATTGTGGATATGAGTCCTGGACTATGAAGGTAGGGAGGAGATGATGTGATATGTGATGATTATTCCCACTCGCCATTACAGGGAGTGGAGGGCATTGGCGTGTGTGATGATGTGGTTTAGGGGTGGAGAGGTATATGGTGGAGAGCCTCACTCTTGCTACCATCCAGGGAGGCAGCGGAGATGTCTGGTGTACAATGTCCTTGTCCACTGCACCGTGTGTCATACTTACCCCAAATCTTTGGGGTGAGGCCCGTGAGGCAGGTCCCCTGACGGAGCAGGGTTAGAGGCCTGGCGTACAGTGCCCGTGTCCACTGCGTCATATGCAGTTCCACCCCAAATCTTTGGGATGAGGTCCATGTCCATGTATCACATAGTTTACCCAAGTTTCCAACTACTTAAATTATTAAATAAAAGTTTTGCATGTTGCTTCTTCTACTTACAACACTTCCCCTCCCTTTGCCTGATTGTTGTGATACTGTGTTTACATCTGGCACTCGTAATTATCTATTTGGATCATGTCAGTATGAACACTTGTATTATTATTCGTGCTAACCTTTTTCTTGCAATAGTACGACATCAAACCGCAGATATGATCCCTTACTTAGCTGTTTACTTTCCACGACATTATTTAGTTTACACGTCTCATTTATCTTACCTTGCCTTGTGGTTGATAACCTTAAAATAGTGTTCCAAATCCAAGTTGTTTCTTAATGGGGCACGCATTGACGTGCTCCTCCTCATTTTTCAGGTAGCGAGGGTAACTTGGTTGGTGATGACTTGGAGTTGGGTTCTAGGGGTAGCACTTGGTATGAGCTGTATCTTGTATTGTGACATGGTTGTCTTGAGAGGTGGAGAGTGGCATTGTATATGTAGTAATGCACCTGGACTATGTATATACATGAAAGTTGTTATATATATAATGTTGTTGGTATTCTGTGTTATTTATGAGGTTGTTTTGATATTATAGTGAAGCTTCACTTGTACTATCCCAGCATATGCGCAGTGGCCTGCATGTTCTGTTTCTCATTTCCCTCTTTTTTCCTCTCTCATCACCCTCACTCTTCAGGATAACTGGAAAAAAGTTAAAATTTCCGGGTATACTGAGAGAGGGGCGTGACAAAATTCTCATGACCATCTTCTTCAACTCAATGGTCGAGCTACCATGTAAATGACATCAATTAACTGAAAATAAAAAACCAAATTTAAATTCCAATTAGTTTAAACTTTAAAGTATCAAAACTGCTATAATAGGAATAGTAAAATGATATTGGTTTCTTGGGTATACTTGGATTTCATGTAGTATTTTTTGCTTGCATTTGAGCGCTACTCCCTACCAAAAGATCCGCTTGAATTTTCATATAGAGGCATCTGTGAGCTAATTTTGTCTTGCATGTCAGTATCATGGCAATACATCATGTACATGCACTCAATGAATCTATCAGCAAATGCACCATCTCCTTCAATAGCAACACGTCTCTGATAGTAAAAATACATGTTCAACAAATGGCCCGTCAGGTGCAAATGGGTCGTCAGCTTGTCGTTCGATCTCTTATCAATAAGCATGGAGATCAGTCTAACTTATTTCTCATCATGCTTCAAAATAATCTCAATCTCCTTCTTGCACATGTCCAAATCTCCATACAACCACCACATTGATGAACTGTTGCCATCTTCTATTCGAAGAACGTTGCTGATAGGCTAAAAAATTTTTAGTGCTAGTGTCACGTTCTTCCAAAATGAATGGCTATTGATGATGGTGTATACCAACAAAAGATAAATTTAATCAAAAATATCAATTAGTTATTTAATTCTCAAAAATGTGAAACAAATAACAAAGTGAAATTAGACTTATTAAGATATTTGAGTTATACCCTTTTAGCTTGTGTAGACCTGGAGGAACTTAAACTCATCCCATCTATTGGAGTTGACAAAAGCATACAAACTGGACTTCTTCTGCAATCTTTGCAATAACAAAAATGCTGTAGCAAAGAGGGTAACACCAAGCCTATTAAGATCGCTCATAATATTTGACATTATCATAACGAGCACGTTGGTGTGGGCATATATGTAGACAGTGACAACCCTGCATCTAAAATGGCATTGCGGATAGGCTTCATCTTTCAAATATCCTGCAATAAGAGGTTTAGGGTGTGTGCAGCACCTGAAGTCCAGAAAATAGAGGACGCATCAAATAGAAACTTCGTTGCAGCCATATTGTTCGATCCGTTGTCAGACACTACTTGCACGACAGATTGTTCCCACAGCTTCTTAATTGTTGCATTCACCAGATCATATATATATATATATACTTGCATCGTGCACATAGGTAGACGTGTTCTCAAAATCATATAACACCGTCCCAACACAAACATGTGTTACGACCTAAAGATCATGGGAGTCCGGCTCCCGCCCAGAACCACTAATATACCTCACTGACTCGCCCCTTTGCAAACGAACTGCCGGTCCGGGGGTCTGAGGCTACATGGGAATGGGCGCACCTCGCTGCGCCCCTCTCCCGGCCGAGGCGTATAACCTCTCTCGCTCGGCCCGCTTGGGGCAATGAGCTCGGCTGCTGATAGAGACACGTACATACCCCTCCCAGCCAGCGGTCCATGGTCCGCACCTGAAAAGGTGCACGGTCAGGCCGAACAACCCACGAACGGGTCGACCCGGCGGTCCCATGCAAACCCCGCCGCGCGGGATAGCACCGTCGGACCCTTGATTCATCACGCACGACAAACAACCTAGTATAAAGACACGACTGACACTAACGCCACCGACCATCTGACAAAGCACCCCTGGCCGCTGCGCCCCCTGACATTTAATGCTTTCGGCACTGACACCCTGACACCCTGACAAAAGCGCCCCTGGCCGTTGCGCCATCTGACAAAAGCGAGGCTGACACTCCCGTTGCTGACATCCTTGTCCGAAGCTTTCACTGACAGCCGGGCCAACTCAGCACGTCGAGTCAGCATGCCAGGTCAGCCCCACCTAATCGTCTCCCGTCAGGTATAAATACCCCCACACTTCTTACGGTGGGGGGGGTTGGCAAATTCTCTCTCAATCCCATTATTCATACATGAGAGCAAAGGTCGTCCATATCTTTGTTCTCCCACCTATAGCTCGTCACGTACGGTCGACACACCCTCAGTTTGACCTGCGTGCCCAGCCCCCGCTTTAAGTCCAGTTACTGACTTAGGCATCGGAGAGGCTAAGGGTTGGACCCCAACCCCGCCTTTCTGACGAGTTGCTCGTTGTGCACGGTAGCTCGCCCCCAGGCCGAGATTTGCCTCGGCTCCCACCATCCGATCCTCCTCCACCGCATCCGGTGGGATTCGACTCTGTGGCCTGCACCGGTGGCAAGTTTAGCCTCTTCACCCCACTAATCACTTGTCAAAAATCCTAACTACATCCTCTTATCAATATAACCACCGTGCCCTTGGTTCCCCCTAATACAAATTTATTGTACGCGAGTTCTACCCCGCAACAATTGGCGCCGTCTGTGGGAAACGAAGGGTCACACCCATGTTAGACCACATGCCGATCGCTCGGAACCCTGACCACGACAAGGATCCCGTGGGTCAGG